>CAUYLG010044714.1:0-43330 GCA_963573385.1 Cacajao melanocephalus
CCTCCTGGGTTCAAGCAGTCCTTGTGCCTCAGCCTTCCGAGTAGTACAAGAGTGCGACACCACGCCTGCATAATTTTTCTGTTTTTAGTAGAGATGGGGTTTCACCATGTTGGCCAGGCTGATCTCGAATTCCTGACCTCAGGTGATCTGCCTGCCTTGGCCGCTGAAAGTGCTGGGATTACAGGCGTGAACCACTGTGCCCAGCCGATTTTTAATTTTTTTTAGGAACCTTCACACTGTTTTCCATTTCAGCTGTACTATAGTTTCTTTACATTCTTGCCAATACTTGTTTTCTATTTTGGGGGGTTGCTTAAAAATAACCAATTCGTATTTTTTTTAGTTTTTTAAGCAGTAGAAGTGTATAGTTACACTATTAATAGGTGTATAGTGCACATCTGAGTGTTCTCCAGGTTTTTTTCTGTTTATGGCCTCATTTCTTGACAACTTGTTGGTATTTCTCTGTCTCTTTAAAATTGAATTCTGTACATGATGTGTAGAAGAACAGTAAAGACTGAGTTAAATGGTATTTAGCCTTGGAAATAGATACCTGTGCTTCTGTCAGACTGAGTGCTGGGCTTTGAACTATCTAGCCTGGTTTGGGTTTGGTTGTTACTGTAGTTAACATGGATATACCCAACACTTCAAATGCCTTCAGCTGCGAGCTCTTACTATCTTGTGCTTAGTTGGGCCTGGGATGCTGGAGGGTTTTCTCCTTGTGGCTGCCCCACTCAGTCTCAGCAGGCCCCAACAGGAGGCTTCTCTCCAGGCTCTTCCTCCCCACCTGCTGACCGTTTGTGCTCTACACAGCGTGAGGCTTCACAGAAACGGGGAGTCATTCTCCATGATTTTTAAAAATATACATACATAAAATACCTCTTCTGTACCCACATTTCATTGTTAAACTTGACTGGCTAAAAAGACTCCAGGTTAGAGATAATTTTGACCCAGAATTTTCAAGGCATTATTATTATTATTATTATTCCCAAGGGTTGTTATTGAGAAGTCTGATGCTGTTACTTTCTTCAGAGTTTTTATGAGACCCCTTTTCTCTATGGACACTTTTAGAATCTTTCCTTTATCTCCAGCATTATGAAATTTCAAGATATATGTGGCTTGGTATGGCTTTCTTTTGCTCTCCTTTTTGCTGAACACTCAGGTTTTTTTTTTTTCTTTTCTACTTTTTTCTCTTTCTGTACCTTTCATTTTTAGGATGTTTGACTTAGATTGAACAGTCCTCTGATTTCATTCTTTCTCTTTCTTCTTCTTCTGCTTTAGTTGGTAGTATTCCTTAACCAAATCTTTTAGTTCTTCTGTGGATTTTGGGTTTCTGCTCTTATTTTTAATTTCCAAGCATTCTTTCTTGTTATCTGAATGTTCTTCTTTGTTAAAATACACTTAAAAGCCAGGCACAGTGTGTCGTGTTTATAATCCCAGCACTTTGGGAGGCTGAGGTGGGCAGATCTCTTGAGTTCAGGAGTTTGAGACCAGCCTGGGCAACGTGGCCAAACCCCATCTCTTAAAGAAATGCAAAAATTAGCCAGGCATGGTGGCGCATGCCTGTAGTCTCAGCTCCTTGGTAGGCTGAGGCAGGAGGATCATTTGATCCTGGGATGCTGACATTGCAGTGAGCCATGATTGTGCCATTGCACTCCAGCCTGGGTGACAGAAAGTGAGTCTCTCTCTCTCTCTCTCTCTCTCTCTCTCTCTCTCTCTCTCTCACACACACACACACACACACACACTCCTAAAATATGGAATGTTTCACACACTGGCATGTCATTCTTGTGCAGGGGTCATGCTAATCTGTGTATTGTACAGTGTTAGTATATATGCTGCTGAAGCAAGCACCATGATTTTATTTTTAAATATGTGCATCTGAGCATAATCACCACCTAGAATTCTCTTGTTCTGTTTCTCAGTTTACATCTCCCCCCAAAAAATAACTGCATTCTTATTTCTACATTATAGATTTGTTTTGTCTTTTTAAAAACTTTGTATAAATGAAATCCTGTAGTACCCTTTTGTGCCAGGCATCTAACCAATTCTGAGATTCATCCACATTGTTGCAAGTACCAGTAATATGTTTTTTATTGTTATGTAGAATTCTAGGCCAGGCGCAGTGGCTCATGACTATAATATCAGCACTTTGGGAGGCCAAGGTGGGCGGATCATCAATGCCGGGAGTTTGAGACCAGCCTGGCCAACATGGCGAAACCCCATCTTGACCAAAAATACAAAAATTAGCTGGGTGTGATGGTGGATGCTTGTAATCCCAGCTACTAGGAGAATTGCTTGAACCCAGGAGGCGGAGGTTGCAGTGAGTCGAGATTGTGTCACTGCACTCCAACCTGGGTTACAATGCAAGACTTGGTCTCAAGAAACAAACAAAAAAGAAGAGAATTCTGTTCTCTTTTTAATATTAATAGATTACAATTAATATATTATAATTTATCAGTAAGGCCTATATAAACAACTGGATAATTATCTAATTGTCCAATTAATCATCTTAAAAGCTTGTAATTAAAGTATTAATAATATACCAACAGCATATTTACCTTGCTGCTTAAGCCAGAAACGTAAGAATCATTTTTGACTTCTCACATACCATGTGCAGTCTTAGCAGAAAATTCTTTCATATTTGTGACCTACATCCAGCCACTTCTGTCAGCTCTTTCTCAGAATTTTGCACAAACCTCTGAACTACTTTTACTCTTGCCCTTTAGTCTGTTCTCCAGGCAGCAGCCAAAGGAACCCATTCTCAGTGTCTCTTACCTACTCTCAACCTACAGTGGCTTTCTCACTTGAGAATAAAATCCATAGTTCTTACCATGACCGACAGAGCTCTTACAAGGCTTCAGCAACCTCTTTAGCCTCATTTTCTATACCATTCTTTCTTTCTCTGACTTTAGCTGCACCGGCCCACTTGCAGTTTCTCTCTGCCTAGGAAGCTCTTGTTCCGTGTAATCCATTCTCTTGCCTCCCTCATTTTGTCCTGGTCTTAGCTCAAATGTCACCTCATGGGGAAGCTTTCCCTTAATGATTGAATTGACATGGCTTTTCCTGCCTTGTTTTTCTTGCCTTACCCTATGCTATTTTTTTAACACTCATCACTTTTTATTATTATAATTAGTTACTGGGCTGTATATCCACCTATCTCTTTCTGTCCTGTCCTCCATGAAGAAAGGGATTCATGACTGTTCTTTGCTGAATTTGGTATGTTCTAGGCCTGTCATGTCATAACCTTTCCAGAATTGTTTTTGTGTTTGGTTTGGTTTTAGTTTGGGTTTTGCTATTGAGTGAGAGTCTCACTCTGTCACTCAGGCTGGAGTGCAGTGGCACAATCACAGCTCAGCTTGCAGCCTCAACCTCCCTGGGCTCAGGCGCTTCTTTGCCTCAGCCTCACAAGTAGTTGAGACTAAGGTGCAAGCCACCACGTCCTGTACATTTAGCTCTAAAGTACAAAAATTAGCTAAATTTTGTAGAGATGGAGTTTAGCCATGTTGCCCAAGGTAGAAGGTGGTCTCCCACTGGGCTCAAACGATCCACCCACCTCAACCTCCCAAAGTGCTAGCCAAGAATTGGTTTTGAATTTTTTTTTTTAAGACAGGGTCTTGCTCTGTAGCCAAGGTTGGAGTGCAGAGTAGCACCATCTCAGCTCACTGCAACCTTCGCCTCCCGGGTTCAAGCCATTCTCCTGCCTCAGCCTCCTGAGTAGCTGGGAGTACAGGCATCACCACCACACCTGGCTAATTTTTGTATATTCAGTAGAGATGGGGTTTTGCCATGTTGGCCAGGCTGGTCTCGAGCTCCTGTCCTAATCATCTGCCTGCCTTGGCCTGCCAAAGTGCTGGAATTACAGACATGAGCCACTGGGCCCAGCAATTTTTGAAGTAGGGTAATTATTTTTTATTTTTATTTTTTAGAGATGGGGTTTCTCCATTGGTCAGACTGGTCTTGAACACCCGACCTCAGGTGATCCACCTGCCTCGGCTTCCCAAAGTTCTGGGATTACAGGCATGGGCTACTGTGCCCGGCCAGAGTAGCGTGATTCTTTAGAACTTTTGAGCAGATTTAATGTTGTTAGAGCTTATCAGTTTCTAACTAAAATGTATACAATATTTAATTAGCTGTCTCTTAATGTTAACATCATTCTTTAACAGGATATGGTTCTTTTTGTTTTTCCACATTTTTTTGCAGTTATTAAAGATAGCATTTGCTTAATTCTTAAAAGCATCTTTTCAGAATTAGAAAAGGAAGCAATAGTAAACATGTAGTACCAATTCAAGAATTGGATTATTCCAAATTGCTTTAAACTGTTCCAAATTAAGACATCTGGTGACTAGGATAATTTGGTTTCTCTGTTGGGTTAACCAGCTGGTTGTTCTGGAAAGGGAAAATGCAGTTAATTGTTCTTGTTGAAAGATTCTGGGCATTTGTGGAGTTACTGTAAAGGGTGACATTTGGATGCAAGATTTACATGCAAAACTGGACATCTCAGGATGTTATTGAGGAAAATGTTTTTGTTTTTAAAAAGGCGCTTTGAATGTTATATCTGGAACCTGCAGTATAATCTCACACTACATGAGAAAGTATGTGTCATTTCCTCCCAGCCCTCCCCCTGTTCCTTGGTAACAGATTCCTGTACTTTAAAAATTGTGCTTTTCCTGAGAATTTTAGTGTATTTAATGCATGGGATGCCATATGTTGCTGTAACCACTATCTTGTACGTTTATGTGAATAAGAATTCCATATTCAGACTAGCTACACAGGATTAATTTACAGAGACATTGTCTTAGTCATTAATGAATGTGAAATTTAGAATTATGTTAGAGTTGTAACAGATGTCAGTTTAGCATACCTTCCACTAAATATTCAGCAGTTCTTCCTTATTTAAAACAAATGGTTCTTTGACAAATTGTCTTAGAGCTAATTCTGTGTTAGTTTAAAACATACACATACATTTCTCTAAATTATAAATGTTTTCTGGAACAATTCTCCTGAAAGTAAAGCAATGTATGCTTTTTATCCCAAGGTACTGTTTCCTCTAGGACATACTGGTAATGGATATGCGTGATTGTTCCTATTTTACTCTTCCCTGCTTCTCTGAAACGTTAATAACCAGATTATTAAGTTTCCTCTGTGCAGTTTTGCTTCAGATAAACTGGTGTTAGATATGTGTAATATAGCCAGAAGTGGTGACATGTGCCTGTGGTCCCAGCTACTTGGGAGGCTGAGGTAGGTGGAAGAATTGCTTGAGCCAAGAGGTCAAGGCTGTGGTGAGCTGTGATTGCATCACTGCACTTCCAGCCTGGGCCACAGAGTGAGACCAAAAAAAAAAAAAAAAAAAAAAAAGGGAAAAGAAGGAAAGAAAGAAAAGGATATACTTGATACATATTAAGCTACTTTAATGTCTAGTATAAAGCTTTTGTGGCTGCCATTAGATTTTTCAGTTTTGCCACTGACATTGCCACTTTAGAGATTAGCAGCTACTGCTTCCAGGTGCTCTGCTAATACTCCCCCTTTAAAAAGACTAATATGCAGCTTTGCACAGTGGCAGTATCATAGCCAGTGAGGTTTATCCAAGGCGTGATTATTGCTAAATGAAAACTTTTCCCAATACCCCGCCATGATGACTTGAAATATAGTCGGCAATTGGCAATTTTTGGCAGTCCCTATGGGGACTGAATTATTTTTTAAAAAAAGATTAATACGTAAGCCGGGCATGGGGGTTCAAGCCTGTAATCCCAGCACTTTGGGAGGCTGAGGCAGGCAGATCACTTGAAGTCAGGAATTTGAGGCCAGCCTGGCCAACATGATGAAACCCTGTCTCTACTAAAAATACAAAAATTAGCCGGGCGTGGTGGCTGGTACCTGTAATCCCAGCTACTTGGGAGGCTGAGGCAGGAGAATCACTTGAACCTGGGAGGCGGAGGTTGCAGAGAGCAGAGATCGCACCATTGCACTCCAGCCTGGGTGACAGAGTGAGACTCCATCTCAAAACAAAACAAAAGATTAATATGCTACATGCTTATATAGAGACAGTATAGTATAGGAATTAATAACATGGGCTCAGGAATAAGAATGCTTGAATTCAGAAATCAGCTTTACTGTATGTTAGCTGTGCTTTTCTCATCAGTAAAATGGATATAATAGTACTTTTGGGATTGTTAACAGGTTGTCATCATCATTAAAAGTTTCAGTAATATGCTGAATGCAATGGCTCATGCCTATAATCCCAGCACTTTGGTAGGCCAAGGCAGGAGGATTGCTTGTATGCAGAAGTTCGAGACTAGCTGGGGCAACATAGTAAGACCCTGTCTGTATTAAAAAAAAAAAAATTTAAAAATTTCAGCAGTATAAAAAGCTAGAATCCACAAAAAACAAATAGAATGAAAGAAATGACTGAAATTTAGGTATTTTAATACAAGAGATTCTGGCTCTTAAAAATTCACTTTAAGTTTTTTAAAAAGATGACTAACATTAAGAGGTTGGAGTAATTATGTTTGGAGTTTTTTGTTTTTTTTTCCTTGCTTGTCCCTCTAAGAAGTTGTAGGATGCCACCCCTTCAAGCAGATTTGGAGTTTTAAAACTACATGTTTCAGATATGTTCATTGCAGATTGACTGATGCAGTCAAATGTCAGTTTTCCTGGTCAGCAGATAGCTTTTCATCTGGTAATTGGTAGGCTGAGACTCGTTTCATTTTATGGCTCTACTATCCTGTAGGACCAAGGTGTCCTCTCCATCCAGCCAGCTGATGGGCAGAGAAGGTGGAGAAGACCGATTCAGTATCTCTGAATCCTAGCCTAACTGCGGCATGCATCGCTTCCACTGGCTAACACTAGTCACCCACTGGGGCTGAGACAGTCCTTGCTGGGGACTTGGAATCTGTCTTTTTATCTGAGATCCCATTGAATGTCCTATACCAAATCCCATTCCAACAAGTTCCAGGTATATTGCACTCTTAGGGGCTGCTTCTCATTTCCCAAACTGAGCATGGAGATGTTAAAAAATAGCCCTACCATGTTAAAAAATAGCCCTACCAACTCTTCACGCTTTTGCTGAGCTCCTGCAGTAGTAAGTAGGAGTACTAACTACTTTCGAGAGTACTTTGAGAGATTTTTTTGAGGTTGCCCACCAACTCAGTTTGGTTCTTTCCAACTTTGGGAGTATTAGTGAGAATTCTTGAAATGTGGCTGTGCGCGGTGGCTCACACCTTTAATCCCAGCACTTTGGGAAGCCGAGCCAAATGGATCACCTGAGGTCAGGAGTTCAAGACCAGTCTGGCCAACACTGCGAAACCTCATATCTACGAAAAGTACAAAAACTAGCCAGGCATGGTGATGCATGCCTGTAATCCCAGCTACTCGGGAGGCTGATGGAGGAGAATCACTTGAACCCGGGAGGCAGAAGTTGCAGTGAGTGGAGAATGCACCACTGCACTCCAGCCTGGGCGACAGAGGGAGATTCTGTCTCAAAAAAAAAAAAACTTGAAATTTTATTTTTACCTTTCCTTAGTACTGCTTTGGCGAAAGGGATTTTGGCATATGGAAGGAGATTCTGTTAGCTCTGCTATTTAATTTCCAGTTTCTCATGCAGCTAGATTAGGGAGGTGACTAGGGTAGAGATTGTTGGTGGTAGTCCTGATTGGCCTGCTAGAGCTTTCTCATGTCTAGAGTTGGTTTAACTGAAGGGCTTTTCAGCATTGGAACATTCCTAGTGTGTTAGTACCTGAAATCTTTTTCTGTCTAGAACTACAAACATCCATTATAGGTTTAAATTTTTTGTTTTGGGATAATGTTAGCTTTACAGAAAAGATGCAGAAATAGTACAGAATTCCTGTATACCCTTCATCCAGCCTCCCTAATGTTAAGATAACCATGGAACGTTTGTCAAAACTAAGAAATTAACATTGGGATAATACTGTTAATGTGACAGACTTGATTTGAATTTCACCAGGTCTTCCGCGAATGTCCTTTTACTAGTCCAGGATCGAATCAAGGATACCATATTGCATTTTGTTATCACATGGTCTTGGTCTCCCCCAATCTGTGATGATCTCTGAGTCTTTCTTTGTTTTTCATGATACTAAAGCTTTGTTTTTTTTTTTTTTGTTGTTTTTTTTTTTTTTTTTTTTGGAGACAGGGCCTTGCTCTGTTGTTCATGCTGGAGTGCAGTGGCCCGATCTCATCTCACTGCAACCTCCACCTGCTGGGTCCAAGTGAGTCTCATGCCTTAGCCTCCTGAGTAGCTGGGACTGCAAGTGTGTGCCACTACTCCCAGGTAATTTTTATGTTTTTAGTAGAGATGGGGTTTTACCATGTTGGCCAGGTTGGTCTCAAACTCCTGGCCTCAAGTGATCTGCCTGCCTCGGCCTCCCAAAGTGGTAGGATTGCAGGCATGAGCCATTGTGCCTGGCCTGATACTGAAACTTTTAAAGAGTACTGGCCAGGTATTTGTAGAATATTCCTCAAATTGGGTTAGTCAGAGGTTTTCTTATGATTAGACTGGGGTTTTTTATTTGGGGAAGAATACCACACAGATGAATGAAATGCCTTTCTTATCACATCATGATAGGAACATGACATTGGTGATGGTGTTACCCTTGATCAGTTGGCCATCTGAGCTTCCCCACAATGAGGTTACTATCTTTTACCCTTTCCATACTCTATTCTTTGGATTCTAGTAGCTAAGTCCAGCCTACACTCAAGGGGAGAAGAATTAAGCTCTACTTTCTTGAGGGGGTATATCTACCTATATTACTTGAGTTCTGTAAGGAAGATTTGTTCCTTCTCCCTCATTTGTTATTTACTGATTCATCTTTATCTGTATGGACTCATGAATATTTATTTTATTACTTGGATTATAATCCAAGAGTATTTTCTTTTTTTAAGACGGAGTCAGTCTGTCAGCCAGGCTGGAGTGCAGTGTTGCGACTTTGGCTCACTGCAACCTCCACCTCCCAGGTTCAAGTGATTCTCTTGCTTCTTCTGCCTTCCAGGTAGCTGGAATTACAGGGATGAGCCACTGCCCTCAGCTGAGTATCATTATTTTGTTGTTGAGGTTGTTTTAGATTGGCCAGTGGAGTTCTTGGCTTCTGTGCCTTTTTGTTTTTCCTCTTAAACTCTTCTTTGTCCAAGAAGCTCAAGGGCATTTTTAATAGCGTAAATCCTAAGCCATTCTGATTGGTATCTAACTGAAAGATAAGAATCTTGGGGGAGTTCACTGAGAACTTTGGGAGGTGAAACTCAGTCATCTCTTGAAACATATTGAAGTTCATATGCTTTTTTCTTGAGACAGTTTGTCTCTCAGGCTGGAGTGGAGTGGTGAGATCTTGGCTCACTGTAACCTCCGCCTCCTGAATATAAGCACTTCTGCCTCAGCCTCCCATGTAGGTGGGATTATAGGTGGGTGCCACCACACCTGGCTAATTTTTAGTAGAGACAAGGTTCCACCATGCTGGCCAGGGTGGTCTCGAACTCTGACCTTAGGTGATCTGCCTGCCTCAGCCTCCCAAAGTGCTGGGATTACAGGCATGAGCCACCACGTCCAGCCCATATGCTCTTTAGAGGTGTATTTTTCATTATAAAATGAAAAAAATCTAGGAAAGCACCAGCTCAGTTTGGTGTGGCTATAGTTTATTCAGATTTGAGAATTGTTTATTTAATATTTGTTTTCGTGAAGTGTTGCTTTTTTTATTTTTTTTTGAGATGGAGTCTCTCTCGCTCTGTTACCTAGGCTGGAGTGCAGTGGCATGATCTCAGCTCACTGCAACCTCTACCTCCTGGGTTCAAGCGATTCTCCTGCCTCAGCCTCCTGAGTAGCTGGGACAACAGGTGTGTGCCACCATGCCCAGCTAATTTTTTGTATTTTTACTAGAAACAGGGTTTCATCAGGCCAGGATGGTCTTGATCTCTTGACCTCGTGTTCCTCCCAGTTCAGTCTCGCAAAGTGCTGGGAGTACAGGCTGAGCCACCATGCCTGGCCATGTTGTTTTTTTAGATAGTTAACATAAAAATAACTCGGCCATGTGCTGTGGCTCATGCCTGTAATCCTAGCACGTTGGGAAGCTGAGGTGGGTAGATCACGAGGTCAGGAGTTTGAGACAAGGTTTGCTGATATGGTGACACCCCGTCTCTACTAAAAATACAAAAATAAGCCGGGTGTGGTGGCGCACTTGTAGTCCCAGCTACTCAGGAGGCTGAGGCAGAAGAATCACTCGAACCCACGAGATGGAGGTTGCAGTGAGCTGAGATTGTGCCACTGCACTCCAGCCTGGATGGCAGAGAGAGACTCCGTCTCAAAAAATAAAAATAAACTGTGTAAGTTTTTGAACAGCTGTAAGAATCATAGCTTTTAAAATGTGGAATGAATGTAAATGACGAAATGAAATGAAAATTAGTAAGTTAATATTTGTTGCTTATTTTCTTTATGCCGAGAATTGTGCCTTCTGCATACTTGTGCTTTGTGTTCTTATCACCTCTCTCCTGGTGCCTGTCTTTCTTTATTGTAATTGTTTTCTTGTCTGTCTCCCAACTTCTTAAAGGTGGCAGGCATGGTTTTCATCCAAATTGCCAGCACTAGGGATCTTGCTTCTTAAACATGTGAGAGAGAGAGAGTGTGTATGCGGTAGGTAGGTGGGTGGATGGGTGTGTGTGTGTGTGTGTGTTGTGCCACGTTGGCTTTTTGTCGAGATACTTCACTGCAATATTTACATTGTACTCCAAATTGACAATCTCTGGAAATATTAATATTTAGAAGAAACCAGCAACATTGCCTCCTGGGACAGGAAAGGGACTTGAGGACAGAAATGTTCTAAGATAGTTGTTTAGGGACCTTTTTAATTTTGAACGATGTGACTATGTTAGATATTCAAAAATATAAATACATTATTAAAATATACAGAAACTTACTAGACAGATTTTTTTTTTTAATAGAAGAGGACTTGCTCTGTTGCCCAGGCTAGAGTGCAGAGGCGTGATCATAGTTCACTGTAACCTTGAACTTCTGGGCTCAAGTGCTCCCCCAGGCAGGTGCCGTCACACCTGGCTAATTTTTTAAGTTTTTAGAGCGATGATTCTTGCTGTGTTGCCCAGGCTTGTCTTGAACTCCTAGCTGCAAGTAATCCTCCTGCCTCAGTCTCTCAAAGTGCTAGGATTACAGGCATGAGTCACCACGCGCAGCCAGATGGAATTCTATATTAAGTTTTAAAAATATTATAGCAGTCCGGGCATGGTGGCTCACGCCTATGATCCCAGCACGTTTTGTTTTTTTTTTTTTTGAGACAGAGTCTCACTCTGTCGCCCAGGTTGGAGTGCATTGGCACCATCTCAGCTCACTTCAACCTCCGCCTCCCGTGTTCAAGTGACTCTTGTGCCTCATCCACCAAGTAGCTAATATGACAGACGTGCGCCACCATGCCCAGCTAATTTTTGTATTTTTGGTAAAGACGGGGTTTCACCATGTTGGCCAGGCTGGTCTGAAACTCCCAATCACCTGTGGTGATGGCAGATGTGAGCTACCACGCTCACCCTTGTAATCCAAGCATTTTGGGAGGCCAAGACGGGCAGGTCACCTGAGGTTAGGAGTTTGAGATCAGCCTGGCCATCATGGTGAAACCCCATCACTACTAAAAATACAAAATAATTAGCTGGGTATGGTGGTGGGCACTGGTAGTCCCAGCTACTCAGGAGGCTGAGGCAGGAGAATTGCTTGAAACCAGGAAGCGGAGGTTGCAGTGAGCCATGGTGGTGCCACTGCACTGAAGCCTGGGTGACAGGGTGAGACTTAATCTCAAAAAGTAAAGTAAAACAAATTAGATGAGTTCACTGGTTTGTTTTCTTATTTTGTTGATGTGTTTAGAATCAGGGATCCTACCATAATTACTGATCATAGATTTTTATAAAGTCTTCTGAGAGTTCCTCTGTGTATCTCATTTTTCCTTTTTATTTTTGAACAAAAACAATTAAATAGGGAGCAAGGGAGAACAAAAGATCAAAGTACTCCTCCCTTTTATCTTTTTGAGAGAGTTTCGCTCTCTTGCCCCCGCTGGAGTGCAGTGGCGTAATCTCAACTCACTGCAACCTTCACCTCCTGGGTTCTGGTGATCCTTGTGCCTCAGCCTCCCAAGTAGTAGTAGGAGTGTGCCAGTACACCTGCATAATATTTCTGTTTTTAGTAGAGATGGGATTTCACCATGTTGGCCAGGCTGATCTCAAACTGCTGACCTCAAGTGAACCGCCACCTCGGCCTCCCACAGTTACATGGAATTACAGGCATGAATCACTGTGCCCGACCCAAAGTTACCCTTTTTAATGTGAAGACCAGGTGCAGTGACTCACACCTGTAATCCCAGCACTTTGGGAGGCCAAGTTGGATCACTTGAACCTGGGAGTTCAAGAGCAGCTTGGGCAACATAATGAGACCTAGTCTCCAGGAAAAAAAAATGTAAAAATTGGCCAGGTATGATGGTGTGTGCCTGTAGTCCTAGCTGCTTGGAAGGCTAAGGCAAGAGTATCACTGGAGCCTGGAAGGTTGAGGCTGCAGTGAGCTGTGACTGTATCACTGCATTCCAGCGAGGGCAACAGGATGAGATTCTGTCTCCAAATAAATTAATTAGTTAAATAATGTGAATGAGGCTGGGCATGGTGGCTTATGCCTGTAATCCTAGAACTTTGGGAGGCTGAGGCGGATCGTGAAGTCAGGAGACCAAGACCATCCTGGCTAACATGGTAAAACTCCATCTCTACTGAAAGTAGACAAAATTAGCCAGGCGTGGTGGCGTGCACCTGTAGTTCCAGCTACTCAGGAGGCTGAGGCAGGAGAATCACTGGAACCTCGGAGGCGGAGGTTGCAGTGAGGCAAGATTGTACCACTGCACTCTAGCCTGGGCAACAGAGCAAGACTCTGTCTCAAAATAATAATAATAATGTGAATGAAGTTTGACTTTATATATATATATACACACACATATGTAATTTTTTCTTGCTAGCCCATGCTCCAGCTAGAGAAATTTGACTTTTTTTTTTTTTAAATGGAGTCTCATACTGTTGCACAGGCTGGAGTGCAGTGGCACCGTGTTGGTTCACTGCAACCTCTGTCTCCTGGGTTCAAGCAATTCTCTTGCCTCAGCCTCTGGAGTAGCTGGGATTACAGGCGCGCCACCACTATGCCGAGTTCATTTTTTAATATTTTTAGTAGAGACGGGGTTTCACCATGTTGGCCAGGCTGGTCTTAAAACTCCTGAACTCAGGTGATCCGCCAGCCTCAGCCACCTGAAGTGCTGGGATTACAGGCATGAGCCACCTCGCCTGGTTCTAGAAATTTGACTTTTAAAAACATGTTTCTTAAATCTTTATTTATAGGGACCTCTTACATTAGGTCAGTACATGGTGGTATACCCAAGACTTTTGGATTATGTCTAATTACTTAGGTGGTTCTGGCTACATTTACAAAAATTCTGCTGCAAACTGACTTAAATAATCAGAAAATTTTGAAGCTCATAGATATGGTGCAAAAGCACTGTTTATTAGTTGGCTTGGGTCCACTTTAGTGTTTCACATCTGGGCACTTTTAGTTGGTAGGAGAATGCATGCCCAGGTTGCCCAAAATGTAAGGTTTCTGAACTGGTAAAGGGGATGGGATTACTGTGATTGGTTGGGCCAATCACGATCTGCCCCTGCAGCTGGGATCAGTCTGGAAATCATATTGATGCCACATGCAGGAGTTGGGGGAAGGGGTGGGAAGGAGGAATTTGAAGAGTTCCATCATTTTGTTCATTTGGGGTTTCTTAATTGCCCTTCAGTAAAATATGTATAATTGACTTTTCCATCCCTGATAACTTTTGGGGAATATAATTGTGCTGGGTAATGGGCATTTCTTTTACTATTCTCTACTCCATGCAAATTCCTTAATAAAATGTTTTAAAGAGAAAGAAAAGTAGATCACAAGAAAAATTAAAAGTAAAGGATAATTGCTTATTGTAACCCTTTTCTGGGTTGTTACGTGTTTTTACAATTACACACTGCTTCCTTTCTCTTTTGATATGTAGAATTAACATATAATTCCTCCTCTAAAGCCTAATAGGCATATCCCTGAATTAAAGTTGACAGCAGTACTTCGGTACTTACATAGAAGATCAGTAGCTTAACATTGGAATGAAGACAGATTCACAGGTTTTGAAGTTACAACTTGAATTTCAAACCAGACTCCTCCAATATGTTTGCTTAGTAGCTATGAGAACATGGGCAAACTAGGCTCTCTGAGCTTCAATTTCCTTTGTAAAATAGTGATAATAATACCTGCCTCATAGGGTTAAATGATTAGGCTTTAAAAACTGGATAGAAGTTTCGAGCACATAGCCTAGCATTTGTTGAACTCCAATTATGATTACAGTCACGCATTGCTTAACAGTGAGAAACAGGTCATTAGGCATTCTCATCCTGTGAACACCATAGAGTGTACTGTACTCGCCCAACCTAGATGGTACAGCCTGCTACACATTTGGGTGCAGCATGACCTCCACTACAAACCTGTGCAGCATTTTACTCTACCGAAAGCTGTAAGCAGTGTAACACGATGGTAAATACTTATATATGTAAACATAAAAAAGACATAGTAAAATTGTGCTATAAATGATAACAGGTGGCATACCTGTAGAGAGCACTTAACTATGATCATTAACTTTTTCCTCTTTTGTAATAATACTTAGCTTAAAACACAAACACATTGTACAGCTGTACAAAAATATTTTCTTCATGTATCCTTATTCCATAAGCCTGTTTCTACTTTAATTAGTATTTTATTATTTATTTTACTTTTAAAACTCTTTAGTTAAAAATTAAGAGACAGGGTGAGGGCAGTGGCTTATACTTGTAATCTTACCATTTTGGGAGGCTGCGGCAGGAAGATTGCCTGAGCCCAGAAGTTTGAGACCAGCTTGGTCAAAGTAGTGAGACCTTGTTTCTACCAAAAATATAAAAATTAGCTGGGTGTGGTGGCTTGAGCCTGGGAGGTTGAGGCTGCAGTGAGCCATGATGGCCCTACTGCACTGGGTGATGAAACAAGACCCTGCCTCAAAAAAAAAAAAAAAAAAAAAAAAATTAAGACGTACACATTAGCCTAGGTGCACACAGGGTTTGGATCATGAGTTTTGTGGTCTTCTACTCCATGTCTTGTCCCACTGGAAGGTTTTTAGGAGCAATAACACACATGGAGTTATCATTTTCTGTGAGAACAGTGTCTTCTGGAATATCCTTTGAGGAATTTGCCTGAGGCTGTTTTATAGTTAACTTCCTCTTAATAAATAGAAAAAGTACACTCTAAAATAACGATTAAAAGTACAGTCGGCGGGGCATGGTGACTCATGCCTGTAATCCCAGCACTTTGGGAGGCCTAGGCAGGCAGATCACGAGGTCAGGAGTTTGAGACCAGCCTGGCCAATATGGTGAAACCCTGTCTCTACTAAAAAATACAAAAAATAGCCAGGTGTGGTGGCACGTGCCTGTAGTCCCAGCTGAGGCAGGAGAATCTCTGGAACCCAGGAGGAGGTTTCAGTTAGCCAAGATTGTGCCACTGCACTCCAGCCTGGACGACAGAGTGAGACTCTGTCTCAAAAAAAAAAAAAAGTATAGTCTTGCTAGGCGCGGTGACTCACACCTATAATCCCAGCACTTTGGCAGGCTGGGGTGGGTGGATCACCTGAGGGCAGGAGTTCAAGACCAGCCTAGGCAACAGAACAAGACTGTCTCAAAAAAAAAAAAGAAAGAAGTGGCCAGGTATGGTGGTTCACGCCTGTAATCCCAGCACTTTGGGAGGCTGAGGCAGGCAGATCACCTGAGATCAGGAGTTTGAGACTAGCCTGGCCAACATGGTGAAACTCTGACTCTAAAAAGAAAAAAAAAAAGTATAGTATTAGACTTTTAAACCAGTAACATAAACCAGTAGCATAGTCCTTTATTGTCTTTATGAAGTATTATATGCTTTACATAACTGTATATGCTATACTTTTATATGACTGGCAGTGCAGTAGGTTTGTTTACACCAGCATCACCACAGACGCATAAGTAATGCATTGTGCCATGAATTTGCAGGGGCCACAATTATATAATGGAAATTTCCCAGCTCCATTACATATACATACACACATATTTTGAGACAGGGTCTTGCTCTGTCGCCAAGGCTGGAATGCAGTGGTGCAAACACAGCTCCCTGCAGCCTCAGCCTCCCTCAGCCTCCGCAAGCAATCCTCTGCCTCAGCCTCCTGAGTAGATAGGACTATAGGCATGCATCATTATGCCTGGCTAATATTTGTATTTTTTTGTGTAGAGACAGGGTTTCCTAATGTTGCTCAGGCTAGTTTCAAACTCCTAGGCTAAAGTGATCTGCCGGCCTCCCCCTCCCAAAGTGCTAGGATTACACACGTGATTTACCGCATCTGGCCTGCACTGTAATCCATTTTTTTGAGACAGGGTTTCACTCTTGTTGCCCAGGCTGGAATGCAATGAATGGCGCAATAATCTTGGCTCACTGCAGTCTCCGCCGCCCATGTTCAAGCGATTCTCCTGCCTCAGCCTCCCGAGTAGCTGGGATTACAGGTGCCCACCACCATGCCCAGCTAATTTTTTATATTTTTAGTAGAGATGAGGTTTCACCATGTTGGCCAGGCTGGTCTTGAACTCCAGACCTCAGGTGATCCACCCGCCTTGGCCTCCCAGAATGCTGGGATTACAGGCGTGAGCCACCACAACCTGCCTATAATCTTAACTATCAAAAATGTGGTCTGTTTTTGACCGCAGCGTCCTTATGTGGTGATTTTAAAATGTGAAAGTTGAATGAATTATGCATTCATGTATTCAGCAACCACTTATTAACAAATAAGAAACAGTCAGGTAGTAAGTTCACCACTAAAACAGGAGTTCTCAAAAATTATATTGAGTGAAAAGAGCAAATCGCAAGAAAGATACATATAAATGTGCCATTATTCTAAATTCTTAATGATTGAAGTTTTACTTGTGTCTGTAATGTTCCATTTCGTTAAACTGAGGCAGATACAGTAAAAAAATGTTAGTATTTGTTAAGTACAGGTAGGACACATTTGGGTGTCTGTTATACTTTTTTCTACACCTTTGTACATTTGAAGTACTTCATAATTAAACATTTTAAATTTTGTCTATTTTTTTTTTTTTTCCAGAACAGGGTATTGCCCTGTTGTCCTGGCTAGAGTGCAGTGGCATTATCTTGGCTCATTGCAACCTCCACCTCCCAAGCTCAAGCAGTCCTCCCAAGTAGCTGGAACTACAGGCATGCACTACCACGCCTGACTCATTTTTGCATTTTTTTTGTAGAGATGGGCTTCAGCTTTGTTGCTCAGGCTGGTCTTGAACTCCTGGGCTCAAGCGATCTGCCTGCCCTCGCCTCCCAATGTGCTGGGATTACAGGAATGAGCCACTGCACCTAGCCAACATTTTTAATTTTTAAGGTAATGAAACAGGATAAGGATGTGATAGGGAATGACAGGGGATATTTCAGGTTGATTGGTGCGGTAGAGACTCTCTGGGCAGGTGACGTATCCTGAAGCATGAATAACAGGAAGGAGTCACTCATGCAAAAATTCAGGGAAAGAATACTCCAGGCAAACAGCTATTGCTGCAGTCCTGAGGCAGAAGCAAGCCTGTTCAAGGTAAGGCCATTTTCATGTGGTGGGAAAACCACAGAACAGTTGTACTGTGCTAGTTACCTCAGCAGCTGTAGAGGTGACTACCCCAGCATTACTGGAAAATGGTCACTGCATGTCTGAATAGTTAAGTTGAAGGAAGTGCAGCGTTTTTAGAGCTACCTAACACTTCCACGGATTTTTTCACGCAGGGTTTACAGACTGATGAGGTCCTATCAAAAGGCTGCAGAAGCTGGCTTGAAGGGTCTTAATGGCCAAGTCCAGAGTGTCAAAAAGCAACAAAGCAATAGATTATGATACACAGTTTTGAAGAATCATGCTTTCCTAGTCATACTCAAAGAAACAGAGAAAGGAAAAAAGCTCTTCTTGATAGAAGAATGCCAGCTAAGGTAGAAAGAATGATAGAATTAGAAAACCACTCTTTTGCAGATTCCAGTATAATTGATTTAGGCAAGGACAATCAATAGATGCTGTACTCTTTGGATGAAAGTTATTGGTGAATAGGATATTGAAAAAATTCCATGTCCTGAAAAACAGAAGGTTGGAGAGATGCTATTATGCTGAAGTATTTAGGAATAGAATGATATTTTGTCTGCAGCTAACTCTCATCAAAGCGTTCATTAAAAGCATTGGGGTGTGTGTGTGTGGTGTGTGTGTGTGTGTGGTGTGTGTGTGTGTGTGTGTGTGTGTGTGTGTGTGTAGACCGAGAAAGCAAATGTGGAAAGAAGGTAACAGTTAGTGAACCTAGGAAGTGAATGGCTGTGTGTGTGTGTACATTGGACTATACTTGCAGCTTTTTTGTGTGTGTGCACTTTTAAATGTTGAAAATTAATGAGCTGCCAGGCACAGTGGCTCACATCTGTAATCCTAGCACTTTGGGAGGCCGGGGTGGGTGGATCATGAGGTCAGTAGTTCAAGACCAGCCTGACCAACATACTGAAACCCGTCTTTACTAAAAATACAAAAATTAGCCGGGCATGGTGGCACATGCTTATAATCCCTACTACTCAGGAGGCTGAGGCAAGAGAATTGCTTGAACCCAGGAGGCAGAGGTTGCACTGACCCGAGATCATGCCACTGCACTCCAGCCTGGGTGACACAGTGAGACTCTGTCTCAAAAAAGAAAAAAGAAAAAATTAATGAGCTCTGATGCCATCTCCAAAGGAAAATATAAATAACTTGAAAATTAAAAATTGGGGGGAATGCTTATTTCTCTTTTAAACCCAAATCCAACTTATTAATATTTTTTGCTGTTTGATGTAATTGTGCTATTTGGAGCTCTCTGATCTAAATTCTCCCTCATATGTTATTAGTGATACCAATCGTGGTGACATTAATAATTTTTTTTTTTTAAGAGATGGGGTCTTGTTATCTTGCCCAGGCTGGAGTGCAGTGGCTGTTCACAGGTGCGATCCCGCTACTGAGATCAGCATGGGAGTTTTGACCTGGACACTGATAATTTTTATATGACATCTTTTTTTTTTTTTTTTTTCTTGAGATGGAGTTTTGCTCTTGTTTCCCAGGCTGGAGTGCAATGGTGCGATCTCAGCCACTGCACTCCTACCTCAGCCTCCTGAGTTTCTGGGTGTACAGGCATGCACCACGATGCCTGACTAATTTTGTATTTTTAGTTGAGATGGGGTTTCTCCATGTTGGTCAGGCTGGTGTCTAACTCCCAACCTCAGGTGATCTGTCCACCTCAGCCTACCAAAGTGCTGGTATTTCTGGTGTGAGCCACCGTGCCCAGCGATCTTTTTTTTTTTTTTAATTGAGACAGAATCTCACTCTGTTGCTCAAGCTGGAGTGCAGTGGCATGACCTTGGCTTAATGCAACCTCTGCATCCAGCAGTTCTCCTGCCTCAGCCTCCCAAGTAGCTGGGATTATAGGCATGCACCACAACACCCGGCTAATTTTGTATTTTTAGGAGAGATGGGATTGTACCATGTTGGCCAGGCTGGTCTCAAACTCCTGTGAGCCACTGCACCCAGCCTATTAGATCTACTGAGTATGTACTCTAATATACCAGGCATTGTGCAGAACACATGCCATGCATTAGTTAATCCTCCTAACAGTTCTTGAGTTAGTACTCATTTCTCCTTTTAAAGATGAAAAGACAGATGCTTAAGAAGATACCACTAAAGCAACAGAAAAAACATTTCATCTTAAGAATGAAAATGAATTTGTTAGTCAGGCTAGAAAGAATATTCATTGATGAAAAAGCACTGTAGAATAATTGATTATAATGTTACTAGGCATGCATGGTTTTCTGGCCTTGAACTTGCCCTCCATACAGCTCACCCTGGAGAGACAATCTAGTATGGTGGTTTAGAGCATGGTCCCTGAAGCCTGAAGCCAGAATGCCAAGGTTCAAATCCCAGTTCTGCTGTGACAAGCTGCTACTGCCTTAGAAGCACTTCTCTGTGATTCTATACTGGGAACGTCTGTGGCATTCATTTCCTATTGCTGCTATAACAAATTACTACAACCTTAGTTGTTTGAAATAACACAAGTTTATTATCTTACAGTTCCCGAGGTCTGAAGTCCAAAATGGATGTCACTGGGCTAAAATTAAGATGGCAACAGGGCTGCATTTCCATTTGGAGGCTTAGAGGAAAATATTCTCTTGCTTTTTAGTTTCTAGAGGCCATCCTGGTTCCTTGGCTTGTGGCCTTTGTCTTAAACCAGCAACATTTATCTCTCCGTGCCTTTCTTCTATAGGAACCTTTTCTCTGACTCTTCTGCCTCCCTCTTTCACTTTTAAAGACATTCGTTATTATCTTGGTCCAGGGTGATAACAGATAATCTAGGATAATCTCCCTATTTTAAGGTTAGTCTTAAATTAGGCTGATTAGCAACCTTAATTCTATGTACAACCTCAATTTTCCTTTGTAACCTAACATAGTCACAGATTCCAGGGATTAAGGCATGAATATTTTTAGGAAACCATTTTTTTTTTTTTTAAGCCTACATATCTATGTTTAAATTCTAAAGTTGTGTAAGGCAGCTAGGGCCAGGAGAAAATTATTCCAAAGTGGAGATCCTTACCAGTGCTGAGGATGACTTGAGTAGAACCAATTGGGTTTGAGCTAAAAGGAACTATTGGGTGGTGTATGTACATGTTTTTTATTCCCTTACTAGCATAAAATATATATAGTAAATTCAGCATTTTTTTTTTCTTTTTTGTGACAGGGTCTCACTTTATTCCCCAGGCTGGAGTACAGCAGCATGATCATGGATCACTGTAGTCACAACTTCCTGGTCTCAAGCAATCTTCCTACCTCTGCCATCTGAGCAGCTAAGACTGCAGGCATAGGCCACCATGCCCAGTTAATTTATTTTTTTTGTAGAGACTGGAATCTCTCATGTTACTCAGGTTGGTCTCTAACTCCTGGCCTCAAGGAATCAATCCTTCTTTGTCAGCCTCCCAAAGTGTTGAGATTACAGATGTGAGCCATTACTCCTGGCAGGAAATTCAGTATTAAAGAGTGATTGAATTAGAAGGCAACTGAGTTTTAATTAGATCATAGTAAGGAAATGATTAGAGTATTAGAATACATTTCTATTGATTGATTCATGCAGGCCCTCAGAGGAAGATGTTCCTGATTTAATTGCAATTTTAGGGAAGCTTCAAGTTAAATATTTTTATATATCTCCATTATTAAGCATTAATTTTTAAATTACTATTTTTTTTTACAGAGTTTTACTACCCTTGGATGCTACTATTGATATGGAAAAGATTGAGGAACAGTTTGCTAATCTACACATTGTGAAATGTTCCTCAGGAACCAAAGAGCCCACTTACCTTCTTGGTATAGACACATCAAAGACTGTGCAAGCGGGAAAGGAAAACCTGGTTGCTGTTTTATGTTCTAATGGATCAATCCGAATATATGATAAAGAAAGGTTAAATGTACTACGAGAATTTAGTGGACATCCTGGACTTCTTAATGGAGTCAAATTTGCAAATTCCTGTGACAATATATATTCAGCATGTACTGATGGCACTGTAAAGTGTTGGGATGCTCGAGTAGCCAGAGAAAAACCTGTTCAGCTCTTCAAGGGTTACCCTTCCAATATTTTTATAAGTTTTGATGTTAATTGTAATGATCATATTATTTGTGCTGGTACAGAAAAAGTTGATGATGATGCATTGTTGGTGTTTTGGGATGCAAGGATGAATTCTCAGGATTTATCTACAACTAAAGACCCACTTGGTGCATATTCAGAGACACATAGTGATGATGTCACTCAAGTACGTTTCCATCCCAGCAATTCCAACATGGTGGTCTCAGGTTCATCTGATGGCCTGGTAAATGTATTTGATATTAATGTTGATAATGAAGAGGATGCACTGGTTACAACCTGTAACTCGGTTTCATCAGTAAGCTGTATTGGTTGGTCTGGGAAAGGTTATAAACAGATTTACTGCATGACACATGATGAAGGATTTTATTGGTGGGATCTTAATCATCTGGATACTGATGAACCATTTACATGTTTGAACATTCAGGATGTGAGAGAAGTAGTTAACATGAAAGAAGATACTTTGGATTATTTGATTGGTGGCCTGTATCATGAAAAGACAGATACATTGCATGTTATTGGAGGAACAAACAAAGGAAGGATTCACTTGATGAACTGTACGACGTCAGGACTGACTCATGTGACTAGCCTTCAGGGAGGGCATGCTGCTACAGTCCGTTCTTTCTGTTGGAATGTGCAAGATGATTCTTTGTTGACTGGAGGAGAAGATGCACAGTTGTTACTTTGGAAACCTGGAGCTGTAGAGAAGACCTTTACAAAGAAAGAGAGCATGAAAATAGCATCCTCTGTGCACCAACGAGTACGAGTTCATAGTAATGATTCTTACAAAAGAAGGAAAAAGCAGTGATAATCCACTGGCACTTGGTTTGGTAGGTTTTATAGTTTCAAGTAATCATTCTTGTTTACTATCCATGGTAGACGTGTTTAAAGCTTTATGTAAAAACAAGCCAGTTAGCAAACAGTCCTGGAAAAATATGGTGAGAATGGTTTAATTCAGGTCTTCACATATTCTAGAAAATTTTAAAGCCTCTAAGTATAAAATCAGTGAGTTGAAAGTAAAATTTCTCATTTAAAAAAACTCATCTGTTAAGGTAGTAAATGTTGGGTTTAAAGAAATAGCTCTGATAGGGACTTTTTAGAAGGAGATACCTGTTAAAATTTAATAAAACAGGTGATTGGCTGCATTTTTTAAGCCCAGTTTATTACATATTAAATTGTCTTTATTGTGTATAAAGCCAGATCAGACTATATTCTTCATTTGAGGAGCATCTATATGTTTAATATACCTAATATATTACATTGGAGTATTTAAATGTAAGTATTTTAATGAGTAAATATAATTAAACTTTTTTAGAAATAAAATGATAGGCATCTAAAAGGAGAAAAATATGTTTAGTAAATATTTGCATCTTTAACATTAGTAGTAATCAGGTGTTTTGCTGATTGAAAGGATATTATCTTGCTAAATTGAGACTCAAAGTGAAATACAAAAATGAAAATATTTATAATAGGACTTGACTTGGAGGAATTCCTATTCTTCCTATTTTCCAAACCATAAATCTGAAGATAACCTGGACTTCTCTCGTCCCTCTTCTCCTAACCAGTTTTTCACCACGTCCTCTGCCACTTCACCTCCTAACATCTGTCAGCTATCCTTTTGCCTTTACCTCACTGCTATGACCTTAGAGAAGATGTTTGTTGTTTCTCATCTGGACTACAAACTCGATCTCTAGTCTGCTTCAGTTCATCCTTCTCGCTACTTGTAGGCTAAACATCAAAAACGGATCTGGATGGGGTGGGGAAGTGAGGGGGGAAGAAACAAAAACATCTGATGATGCTTCATGCTGCTTAAATTCTTCAGCACATTGATGTTTTGATGGAGTACTATGTAAACATTTAAAAACATGAAAATGGACTGTGTTTTTCAGTATTTTTAAAATATAAGAGTGCTATGTAGTAAATGGAGAAACTAGTTTGAAAGATTTCTGGAGAAATCACATTCATAAAACAATTGGAAGTGAAACAATATCAAAACAATAGGGCTTTTTAAAATAAAAATATTTAAAATTCAAAAGTAATTAATAGTGTTGGAAGATTTGAGTGAGAAAATTATTCCTGAAAGTAGAACGGAAAGAGACAAAGTGAGAGAAAAGATGAAAGCCACAAAAGATAAACATAGGGGTCTAAAACCAGACTAACACTTTTAGAAAGTGAAAAAAGTTAAAAGAATAAAGAAATGAAATGGGAGCAGTGGGTTATTAGAAATAACATATATGGCTGATATGGTTTGCCTGTGTCCCCACCCAAATCTCATCTCGAATTGTAATCCCCATAATCCCCACGTGTCTAGGAAGAGACCTGGTAGGAGGTGATTGGAACATGGGGATGATTTCCCCTCTGCTGTTCTCGTGATAGTGGGCAAGTTCTCACAAGATCTGATGGTTTTATAAAGGGCTCTGCTCCCTTCACTCTTCACTCTTCTCCTGAAGCCTTGTGAAGAAGGTGCTTTGCTTCCCCACTTTGCCTTCCCCCATGATTGTAAGTTTCCTGAGGCCTCCCCAGTCATGCTGAACTCAGAGTCAATTAAACCTCTTTCCTTTGTAAAGTACCCAGTCTTGGGCAGTTCTTTATAGTGTGTGAAAACGGACTAATACACTGGCTATGCCAGAACTTTAGATTGAAAGGGACAACAGAGTGTGAAGTGTAATGAATGAAAAAGATGCACATCAAAGCACAGCACTGTGAAGTTTCAGAACCTCCAGAGTAATTAGAAAATCCTGCAAGTGTCTGGGGAAAAAAACCACTTAGGAACCAATTTACATTTGTGTTAGACTTCTCATTAGCAAATCTGGATGACAAAAGATGGTGGATCAATGACTTCAGAGTTCTGAGGACAGATTCCTATTTGAATTTATACTCTCCAAACTCACTCAGCAAATGGATGGTAAACTTTTTGAGACGTCTGTTGTCAAATGACCATTACCTAGTTGCTCTCTGAACCTCAGCAACCAAATTGATATAGCTAACAAATTATCCATTTGTAACCAAACTCTCATTGGCTAAACCCAGGAAATAATAATTCTGTGACCAGGCAGGCTGTCTCCACAAGTGAAGTTAAAAACATGGCAGGCATGCAAGATCTCAAACTTTACTCCCCATGCCATTTTTTTCCAAAGGCTGCTGAAGGATATACTCCACAGAAATTAAGAGAGTAAATCAAGGAAGAGCAGAGATGGCAAAAATCACTGAACCAAGATAACAGCTTTGCAGCACAACTATAGAGTATTCCGTCCAGACTGGAGCAGGACAGAGGATATCAGGAGGGAGATGTCCAGGGAGAAAAATGAACTTATAGGTTACCCAGTGCATTAGACCATGAGGAGAATAGTGTAAATAGTAGAAGTGGGTTTAACTGACCACCTAATAGACCCTCAAAAAGATGTATCAGGTTGGTGCAAAAGTAATTTCACCAACCCGTAGAATACTAACCCATAGAATGAGAGAAAGTGTTGGCAAATCATATATTAAGTAAGGAACTTGTATGCAGAACATAAGAATAAATCTTAAAACTCAATATTGAAGCCAGGCGCAGTGCCTCACACCTGTAATCCCAGCACTTTGGGAGGCTGAGGCAGGTGGATTACAAGGTCAAGAGATCAAGACCATCCTGGCCAACGTGGTGAAACCTTGTCTTAAAAATATATATATATTGAAAAGACAACCCAATTTTTAAATTGATTAAAGGATCTGAATAGACATTTCTCCAAAGAAGATATACAAATGACCAGTATGCACATGCAGAGATACTCAGTATCTCTGAGGCAGTATCGACTGAGGCAGGAGGATCACTTGAACCCGGGAGGCTGAGGTTGCAGTGAGCTGAGGTCGCGAGACTCAGTCTAAAAAAAAAAAATTCAGTGACCAAAAAAAATGTGACCAAGTAGATTTTGTCTGAGGAGTACCAGCATGACTCAAAATAGGAAAATCTGTGGTAATAATGGACAAAGGGAAAATAAATTATCTTAATTGATACAGAGAAACATGGGAAAGTTTCACAACTATTTATGAAAATAAAGTTAGCAATAGAATTGTGTGTGTGTGTGTGTGTGTGTGTGTGTGTGTGTGTAAAAAAGACAGGGTTTCGCTCTGTTGCCTAGGAGTTCAGTGGTGTGATCTCGCCTCACTGCAACCTCTACCTCGTGGGTTCAAGCAGTTCTCCTGCTTCAGCCTCCTGAGTAGCTGGGATTACAGGTGCGCACCATCACACCTGGCCAAGTTAGCAATACAGTACTTTATCCTGGTGAAAGTTTATGTAATAAAAACCTATAGTAGGGACCGGGTGTGCTGGCTCACACCTGTAATCCCAGCACTTTAGAAGGCCAAGGCAGGCAGACTGCTTCAGCGCAGGAGTTTGAGACCAGCCTAGGTAACATAGCAAAATCCTGTCTCTACAAAAATTAAAAATAGATATACAAAAACTTAGCCAGGCATGTTGGCGTGTTCCTGTAGTCCCAGTTACTTGGGACGCTCAGGTGGGAGGCGCCAGTGAGCCATGATCTTGCCGCTGCACTCCAGCCAGGGTGACAGAGTGAGACTGTGTCTCAAAACAAAAACCCAAACCTACAGTAACCATTATACTTAGTGAAGAAATGTTAGATTAAATGCATTCCTTTTGAGTCCACGACTCACTGAGGAGGCTTATCGTCATAGTATGGATCCTGGTTAATACTGTAAGAAAAACAATTAGTGTCTAAGGATTGGAAGAGAAGAGAAAACAAAACCTCTCCTTTGCCAATGATACCTACCTGAAAAATTCAACAATCAACAAACTATTCTAACTCCTAAGAGATTCGGCAAGGTCGCCGGTATAATTAAGATCAGCCAATGAAAATCCAAAGCATATAATTTCGTAATAGGTATGAAAATGTAAAACATCAGGGAATTAACCAAGGATACACTAGGTCTATTTGAAGAAAGCTTTAAAACCCTAATGAAGACAGAAAATGATCTAAGGAACATTCTGTGCTTCCAATGAGATGACAATACTATAAAAGTTAACATTCTAAATTTAATGTGAAAAAGCAGATTACATTAATCCCAATCAAAATTCCAGTTGGATTTTTTGACGAACTCAAGTTTACTTTAAAATTTGTATGGAAGAATAAGGATGACAAAGAAGTGAACTTAGAAAAGAGAAATGAGGCCAGGCGCAGTGGCTCATGCGTGTAATCCCAGCACTTTGGAAGGCCGAGGCGGGTGGATCACCTTAGGTCAGGAGGAAGAGACCAGCCTGGCCAACATGGTGAAACACTATTTCTACTAAAAATATAAAAATTAGCTGGGCATGGTGGCACACGCATATAATCCCAGCTACTTGGGGGGCTGAGGCAGGAGAATTGCTTGAACCTGGGAGGTGGAGTTTGCAGTACACCGAGATCGTGCCATTGCACCCTAGCCTGGGCAACAAGAGTAAAACTCCGCTCCTCCAAAAGAAATGATTTTCCCTACCTGATGCTAAGACATTCTACAAAATCATAGTAGTAAAAACTGTGACATGGCCTAAGAATAGTGCAAATTAAGAGTCCAGAGACAACCCATGGATATATGGCAATTTAATATCTACAAAGATGACGCCATGAAAAAGGAAGAGTTTTTATTAAATGGTGTTGAGGATACTGGCTTGCTAGAGAAAAATGAAACTAGATCTCTTCTTTTTTCTTTTCTTTCTTTCTTTATTTTGAGACAGAGTTTCGCTGTTTGGCCCAGGCTGGAGTGCAGTGACGTGATCTTAGCTCACTGCAGCCTCCGCCCCTACTGGGTTCAAGCAGTTCTCCTGCCTCAGCATCCCGAGTAGCTGAGATTATAGGCGTCTGCCACTACGCCCAGCTAATTTTTTGTTTTTGTTTGTTTTTTGAAATGAGTTTTGCTCTTGTTGCCCAGGCCAGAATGCAATGGTGAAGTCTCAGCTCACTGCAACCTCCACCTCCTGGGCTCAATTGATTCTCCTGCCTCAGCCTCCCAAGTAGCTGGGATTACAGGCACGCACCACCATGCCAGGCTAATTTTTGTATTTTTGGTAGAGATAGAGTTTCACTATGATGGCCAGGCTGTTCTCGAACTCCTGACCTCAGGTGATTCACCCACCTCGGCCTCCCAAAGTGCTGGGATTACAGGGTTACAGGTGTGAGTTGTGGCACCCAGCCTAATGTTTGTATTTTTAGTAGAGACGGGGTTTTGCCATGTTGGCCAGGCTGGTCTCGAACTCCTGACCTCAAATCCACCTGCCTCAGCCTCCCAAAATGCTAAGATTATAAGCATGAGCCACTGTGCTCAGTCGAAGTTAGATTCCTTAGTATCACGAAGGTATACTCCAGATACATTAAATGGCAAAAGGTTAAAACTCTACATTTAATAGAAGAAAGTGCTGGAGAGGCTGTGTGTGGTGGCTCACGCCTGTAATTCCTGCTTTTTGGGAGGCCAAGGTGGGAAGATTGCTTGAGTTCAAGACCAGCCTGGGCAACGTGTTAAAACCCACCAATAAAAAAATTAGCCGGACATAGTGGTGTGTGTCTGTGGTCCCAGCTACTTAAGAGGCTGAAGTGGGAGAATTGCTTAAGCCCAGGGTGTTGAGGCTACGGTGAACCATGATCAAGCCCCTGAACGCCAGACTAGGCAATAAAGCAAGACCCTGTCTCAAAAAATAAGGAAATGAAAATTTAAAATGGTCACTTTATACTATTTAGAATTACAAAAATTGTAAAATTGAATGACACCAAATGTTGGAGGCATGTGGACCTGTAGAAACCCTCCTGCACCACTGATGAAAGTGGAAATGGATGCACCTTTTCTGGAGAGCAAGAACATACATAAGTGTTCACGTACTCTCTGACCTAGCAATTGCACTGCTTGGTGTAATATTATTGGGAATTATTTTTGATATCAAGGGGCTGGAGACAACCTAGATATCTACCCCTGGAGACTCGTAAAGTGGTGGATGTACACAATGAAGTAACAACACTTACAAACCACAGACTAGATGTACACGAAACCATATGGCTCAATCAAAAAATAGTGCCCAATGAAAGCAGTAAGAATGCATGTGTGGGGCAAACCGCTTATATTAATTGAAATATCACAACTAACAATTCACTTTATGCAAGAACTCATAACAATTTTGTATATTAACACCATAGAATGGTTACCTGGCATAGGGGAGAAAGGAATGGGAGTGGGTATAGAAATAAAAGGGAGGGGCCAGGCACAGTGACTCCCACACTTTGGGAGCCTGTAATCCCAGCACTTTGGGAGACTCCCACACTTTGGGAGGCTGAGGTGGGTGGACCATGAGGTCAGGAGTTCAATTTTTTTTTTTTTAAGATGGGGTTTCACCATGTTGGTCAGGCTGGTCTTGAACTCCCGACCTCAGGTGATTCGCCCACCTTGGCCTCCAAAGTGCTTGGATTACAGGCGCGAGCCACCACGCCCGGCCGAGGTCAGGAGTTCAAAACCAGCCTGGCCAACATGGTGAATCCCTGTCTCTGCTAAGAATACAAAAATTAGCTGGGCATGGTGGTGTGAGCCTGTAGTCCCAGCTACTCAGGAGGCTGAGGCAGGAGAATCGCTTTAACCCAGAAGGCAGAGGTTGCAGTGAGCCGAGATTGCACCACTGCACTCCAAGCCTGGGTGACAGAGCAAGACTCCATCTCAAAAAAAAAAAAAGGAAAAGAAAAGAAAGGGACGGAGTCAGGCAAATCATTGGAAGTTGGGAGTTTGAGATAAGCCTGGCCAGCATGATGAAACCCCATCTCTACTAAAAATACAAAAATTGGGGCCAGGCGCGGTGGGCTCATGCCTATAATCCTAGCACTTTGGGAGGCTGAGGCGGGTGGATCACGAGGTCAAGAGATCAAGACCATCCTGGTCAACATGGTGAAACTCCGTCTCTACTAAAAATACAAAAATTAGCTGGGCATGGTGGCGCATGCCTGTAATCCCAGCTGCTCGGGAGGCTGAGGCAGAATTGCTTGAACCCGGGAGGCGGAGGTTGCGGTGAGCCGAGATTGTACCATTGCACTCCAGCCTGGGTAACAAGAGCGAAACTCCAACTCAAAAAAAAAGAAAAATCAAAAATTAGTTGGGTGTGGTAGTGCATGCCTGTAATCCCAGCTACTCAGGAGGTTGAGACAGGAGAATTGCTTGAATCTGGGAGGTGGAGGTTGCAGTGAACCAAGATGGCACCACTGCACACCAGCCTGGGCAACAGAGTGAGACTCCATTTCAACAACAACAACAAAAATTTTAAAAAAAAAGGAAGAGAAGGAGAAAGAAAAAAGTTGAAAGTCACTTTGAATGGATATTGGAGTGTCTAGGAGCTAGGCACACAGAAAACATACAAATATGGCGAGGGTCATTGGCTCACTTCTGTAATCCCAGCACTTTGGGAGGCTGAAGTAGGAGGATCGTTTGAGTTCAGAAGTTCGAGACCAGCCTGGGCAATAGGGTGAGACCCCCTTTCTTTCCTTTTGTTTTTGAGACAGAGTCTCACCCTGTTGCCCAGGCTGGGGTACAATGGTGCAATCTCAGCTCACTGCAACCTCTACCTCCAGGGTTCAAACGATTCTCCTGCCTCAGTCTCCTGAGTAGCTCGGATTATAGGTGCCTGCCACCACGCCCAACTTTTTTGTATTTTTAGTAGAGATGGGGTTTCACCCTGTTGGCCAGGCTGTTCTTGATCTCCTGACCTCGTGATCTGCCCACCTCAGCCTTCCAAAGTGTTGGGATTACGGGTGTGAGCCACTGCACCCAACCATGAGACCCATTTCTACATAAAATTTAAAAATTCCAGCGAGGCACAGTGTCTCATGCCTGTAATCCCAGCACTTTGGGAGGCAGAGGTGGGTGGATCACCTGAGATCAGGAATTTGAGACCAGCTTGGCTAACATAGTGAATCCCTGTCTCTACTAAAAATACAAAAATTAATTGGATGTGGTGGCAGGCACCGGTAATCCCAGCTACTAAGGAGGCTGAGGCAGGAGAATCGCTTGAACCCAGGAGGCAGAGGTTGCAGCAAGCTGAGATTGCACCACTGCACTCCAGTCTGGGTGACAGAGTGAGACTGCATCAAAAAAACAAAATTACCTCATGTAAGTTCAGAAGTGGGGCATTTCCACGATTGGTTGTGAGCAAGAATCCAAATTCTTACCTTTTTCCCTTTTTTGGAGATGGGTCTTACTGTGTTGCCCAGGCTGGTCTTCAACTCCTGAGCCCAAGGGCTCCTCCCACTTCAGCCTTCCAAGTAGCGGGGACTGCAGATGACTGCCACCCCACCCAGCTCTCCATGTTTTTGTTCTGTAAATCTTCAGCTTGTCAGCTAGTTACCTTCAAGTTCGTGAGATGATTGTAAAAGTGCCAGTGATCACACCCACACTCAACAACATCCAGTGGAAGAGAGTCTGTTTCTTTGCCTATGATTTTTCTTTGCCTATGATTTTTCTTTGCTGGGATTACAGGCATGAGCTACGGCGCTGGGCCTATTTGTTGCTATTTCTATTTACTTAAAATCTATCTGCCTATTTTTTCTTCTCTGTTACTACTTTTGTGAGTCTATGCTATGAACTCGTTTTCTCTTTTTATTTATTTATTTATTTAGAGACAGAGTTTTGCTCTTGTTGCCCAGGCTGGAGTACAATGGCGCAAACTCAGCTCACTGCAACCTCTGCCTCCCTGGATCAAGCGATTCTCCTGCCTCAGCCTCCTGAGTAGCTGAGATTACAGGCACCCACCACCATGGCCGGCTAATTTTTTTGTATTTTTAGTAGAAACGAGATTTCACTATGTTGGCCAGGCTGGTCTCGAACTCCTAACCTCAGGCGATCCACCCACCTCTGCCTCCCAAAGTGCTGGGATTACAGGCGTGAGCCACTGTGCCCAGCGTGTTTTTTCTTTAAAGGTCTGATCACGGCCGAGCGCGTTGACTCAGGCCTGTAATCCCAGCACTTTGGGAGGCCAAGGTGGGTGGATCACGAGGTCAGGAGTTCGAGACCAGCCTGGCCAACATGGTGAAACTCTGTCGCTACTAAAAATACAAAAATTAGCTGGGCGTGGTGGCACGTGCCTGTAGTCCCAGCTACTTGGGAGGCTGAGGCAGGACAATCACTTGAACCAGGGAGGTGGAGGTTGCAGTGAACCGAGATCGCGCCACTGCACTCTTGCCTAGACAACAGAACAAGACTCCATCTAAGAAAAAGAAAAAAAAAAAGATCTGGTCACTGGAAAATCCTATCTTCTTTTAAAAAACTTGAAGTTTAGCCGGGCCCGGTGGCTCACGCCTGTAATCCCAGCACTTCGGGAGGCTGAGGCAGGCGGATCACCTGAGGCCAACATGGTGGAACCCTGTTTTAAAAAAAGAAAGAAAAAAACCTTGAAGTTCAGGGCTGGGCACGGTGCCTCACATCTGTAATTCCAGCACTTTGGAATACCAATGCAGGCAGATTGCTTGAGCTCAGGAATTTGAGATTAGCCTGGGCAATATAGTGAGACCCCATCTCTACAAAAAAACAAACTAGCCAGGTGTGATGGTGTATATCTGTGGTTCCAGCTACTCAAGAGACTAAGGCGGTTGGATCACTTGGGCCTGAGAGGTTGAGGTTGCAGAGCAGCATGATCACACCGCAGCGCTCCAGCCTGGGTGACAGGGAGAGACACTGCCTCAAAACAAAAACAAAACAAAACAAAAATAAAAGTAAAACAACTACTGGAAGTTCAGCCATTGCTCTAAAGCAGTAACATGTTCATCCAACTTTATTAGGTGAATTTCCCAATAAGTTATTGAAAGCAACTGTATAAATTTTGATTGGCCCACTGTTATTTCACAATTATAGTACCAGCAGACTGGTCCACATAAAAATGTAGAGAAATAAGAAATATATATGACATGCATATTTGCTTTCAACTACCTCTTACCAGCTGGGTTACAAAGAATACTCAACCAAAGCCAAGTATTTTCCTTCCCCCCATCCCCTCCCCTCCCCTCCTCTTTCCTCCCCTCCCCTCTCCTCCCCTCCCCTCCCCTTCCCTTCCCTTCCTTTCTTTCCTTCCTTCCTCTTTTTGAGACAGTTTTTCACTCTGTCACTCAGGCCAGAGTGCAATGGCACCAATTACAGGCAGGCACCACTATGCCCAATTAATTTTTGTATTTCTTGTAGAGACAGTTTCACCATGTTGCCAAGGCTGGTCTTGATCGCCTGGGCTCAATCTATCTGCCTGCCTCAGCCTTCCAAAGTACTAGGATTATAGGCATGAGCCACTGCACCTGGCCTAAGTATTTCAAGAGAAAATTGCACCAAAAATAATTCAAATAACAGCTTTTTGGTTTGGAATTTGGTATTCTAATTGAATTACACTGACAGATTGTCAGGTTGTAGTTGTTTTTTTGCTTTGTGTTTTAATGCTAAATTTTATTTGAGATGGTTTCTGTGATGAAAATGCTGAAGAAAAATTTCTAGCCCCCATCTGACATTGGATCAAGTGCCTTTCTTATGCTGATTATTTGTTGTTAACTTGGCATCACAAACACCCCCATTTTAAGAGTTTCTCTGCATTGCAGATAATCTAGGAGCTACATTTCTCTGAATCCCCTTTCCTATGCAGCTTAGTCTGGCACATCTACTAATAAGAGGCATTCATGTGAGTATTGAAAGGTCAAAAAGAAATGAGCCCGTTATTATACAAAGACAGGGACACGCAGATAACTGGGCATATGTGAATTTTAAGACAGCTTTTAGTTGAGCTTCCAGAGAACTATTTTTTATGCTCTACAGATCATGATTCCATAGAAGTCTGTGAGATTTACCACAAATTCAGTAGACACTCTTAAGAACTTAACAGCTACCCATTTCAGTGCTATAGGTCTGTCATTTGATATTCTGGGAGTTACAGTGATTGTGTACGCCTCCTATTGATTGTATTAAAATTCTTCATGAAGGGACTGGGAATGGTGGTGCAAGCCTATAGTCCCAGCTATTCAAGAGGCTGAGGTTGGAGGATCCCTTGAGGTCTGGAGTTCAAGGTTGTTTTGTGCTATGATTGCACCTGTAAATAACCGCTGCACTTCACCCTGAGCAACATAGCAATATCTTAGCCCTACAAAATATGAAATTAAAGAAAAATCACAAAAGGAGAAACCATCTTTGGTGAAAATAATGTCATCTGGGCTCTGTGTGTGTGCACACATGCACACATAATGTCTGAAATTCAGTTCAAAATAGGCATGTAAAAAGACATAACTATAGACTGATAATCTAGAGGGAAAAAACACACAATAAAAGGAGATTCAAATATTAGCATTGACAGAAAAAGCCTTAAAATAATAATATAGGAACTTCCTGAATGAAAAAAAATTTAAGCTTTTACTGATTAATATATGAAACATTTGAAAAGATGAAAAGGTGGATAATTTCAACAGTAACATTAACATGTATAAAAATTCAAATGGACAATCTGTCACTGAATTAACTCAATGGATGAATTTAGCGTCTAATCAGATGCAGCAGAAAACTAAGATAGGTCATTTAAAATATTCAGAAAAGGCCAGGCACAGTGGCTCATCCCTGTAATCCCAGCACTTTGGGAGGGCAAGGCAGGTGGATCACATGAGGTCAGGTGTTCAAGACCAGCCTGGCCAAGATAGTGAAACCTTGTCTCTACTAAAAATACAAAAAATTAGTGGGTTGTGGTGGCAGACACCTGTAATCCCAGCTACTCGGAAGCCTGAGGCAGGAGAATCACTTGAACTTGAGGGGAAGGAGGAAGGCAGGGGGTGGAGGTTGCAGTGAGCCGAGACAGTGCCACTGCATTCCAGCCTGGGCAACAGAGTGGGACTCCGTCTCAAACAAAAATTTAGAATGAAGTACAAGAGAAAAACGAGTGGGAAACGGTAACCAGAAAGCTTCAGATACATGAGACACAGTCAGATGGTCTAATATGTGTATAACTGGAGCGACAGATGGTGCAGGGACAGAGAGAACAAAGCAAATTTAATGTTTGAGGAGATAATGGCCAAGAATTTCCAAAAATGATGAAAATAATCCCAGATTCAAGAAGCTCAGCATCCCTAAACAGAGTAAGTAAAAAGAAAAATACACAGGTTCATTGTCAGTTACACTGCAGAAATCCAAAGGTGGGGGGGACTCTTGAAGCAACTAGAGAAAAAACACACAATACCTTCATAGCAATAATAATGACAGCAACAACTGACAACAGAAGAAATGAAAGAAGACAAGGAGAAAAGATCCAAGGGCCGGGCACGGTGGCTCACACCTGTAATCCCAGCACTTTGGGAGGCCAAGGCAGGTGGACTGCTTTGAACTCAGGAGTCTGAGACCAGTCTGGGCTTACATGGTGAAACCCTGTCCCTATTTAAAAAAAAAAAAAAAAGAAAAGAAAGATAAAAAGACAAGGAGAAAAGATTCTTAAAATGCTAAAAGAAAAAAAAAATACCCAGGCAACTTAGAATTCTATAACAAAAAATTGTTAAATAAATATATTTATAGACAAAAATACACAGATTTAGTCACGAGCAGCCCTGCATTAAGAGAAACACTAAAAAGGGCTCTTCGGGTAGAAGGAAAACGATTATGATTCCAGACAGAATCCTAGTAATAAAAATAATAAAGAGCCCCCAAGTAGTAAATATGTGCATAGGTATAAATTAATATTATGTGTACAAAGCAGGAATAGTAAGGTGCCATGGAATTTATATATATATATATACACATATATATACATGTATATATATATATGTATATGTATATATATACATATATATATATAATTAAAATGCACAAAAGCAATGAAAAAGGTAGGAAGGAAATAAATGGAATTAAGGTGTTTTAAGGTTCTAGGTTTGTTAAGAAGTAGGAAAAGTAATGATTTATTTTAGATTGTAAAAAGTTAAGGGTGCATGTGTAATTTCTAGGTTAACCACTAAGAGAATGTATAACAAGTTAATGAGGGAAAAACAGAATAATAAACAAAACATTATTAACTTTTTTAAAGGCAGGAAAGGAAAAAAATACAAACTAGGTGAATTAAACAAAAGACAGCTGGGCTTGGTGGCTCACACCTGTAATCTCACACTTTGGGAGGCTGAGGCAGGTGGATCACTTGAGGTCAGGAGTTCGAAACCAGGCTGGCCAACATGATGGAACCCCATCTCTACTAAAAATACAAAAAAATTAGCTGGGCATGGTGGCAGGCACCTGTAATCCCAGCTACTTGGGAGGCTGAGCAGGAGAATCGCTTGAACCTGCGAGGCGGAAGTTGCAGTGAGCCAAGTTTGTGCCACTGCACTCCAGCCTGAGCAACAGAGCAAGACTCCGTCTGAAAAAACAAACAAACAAAAAACAGAAAAGAAATACAGTCATGCATCACTTAATGATGGGAATACATTTTGAGAAATGCATCATTAGGCAATTTTGTCGTGAGAACATGACAGAGTATATTTATACCACCTAGATGGTATAGCTTACTGCACACCTAGGCTATATGGATATCTAATTGCTCCTAGGCTAAAAACCTGCACAGTATGTTACTACACTGAATACTGTAGGCAATTGTGACACAATAGTAAGTATCTGTGTATCTAAACATACAGAAGGGGCTGGGCATGGTGGCTTATGCCTGTAATCCCAGCAGTTTGGGAGGCCAAGGTGGGTGGATCACCTGAGGTCAGGAGTTTGAGACCAGCCTGGCCAACATGGTGAAAACCCATCTCTACTAAAAATACAAAAATTAGTTGGATGTAGTGGCAGGTGCCTGTGGTCCCAGCTACCCAGGAGGCTGAGGCACGAGAATTGCTTAAACCCGGGAGGTGGAGATTGCAGTCAGTGGAGATTTCTCCAGAGCACTCCAGTCTGGGTGACGGATCAAGACTCTGTCACAACAACAACAACAAAAAAGGCTGGGTGCGGTGGCTCATGTCTATAATCCCAACTATTCAGGAGGCTGAGGCAGGAGAACTGCATCGCATGAGCCTGGGAGGCGGAGGTTGTATTGAGCTGAGATCGCGCCACTGCACTCCAGCCTGGGTGACGAGCAACTCCGTCTCAAAAAAACCCCAAAAAAACCCAAATACTCATTACGATCTTATGGGACCTCCATCATATATGTGATCTTTCACTGAAATGTTATTATGTGGCACATGACTGCAGAAGCGTGGTGTGTATAAACCTCGCTAGCTTTTCGGAAAGCTTTGCTTTAGGAGACAACGTTTGAATTGAGCCCTGAAAGATAAGGAGTTAAAAGTTGAAGACAGCAGATTCTTGGCAGAGGAAACAATAAGTATACAAACCTGAGGTAGAATTTAAAAGACTTGAATGTATTCATGGAAGATATATTGTAACCACTCCCACCCTCGTTTTTCTTTGAGAAGCTAACCGTATTAACAAATAAGCTACATTTTTGATATTGCTTTTTTTGTTTGTGAGATAGTCTTGATCTGTCATCCAGGCCAGAGTACAGTGGCATGATCCCAGTTCCCTGTAGCCTTTAATCCCTAGGCTGAAGTGATCCTCCTGCCTCAGCCTCCTGAGCAGCTAGAACTACAGGAGCCTACTACCACGCTGGCTAATTTTTTATTTTCAATTTTTGTGTAGAGTTAGGGTCTCTATATATTGTCTAGGCTGGTCTCAAACTCCTAGGCTCAAGTGATCCTCCCACCTCGGCCTCCACAATGGTAGGATTACAGGTGTGAACCACCACATCTGGTCTGCTATTGCATTGTTAGCTAAGGAGTCTCTGCCTTTGAAGTCATTCTCCACTCATCACCCTGATTATTTCCTTCCTAGCAGTGATCACAATCTATACTTTTGCTTACTTGTTTAATACCTGTCTCACTTGCTAAAATGATTGGGTTCTTGAGGGCAATGATCTTGTCCATTGTCCGTTGCTGTATCCATTAGCCAATGCTTGACACACTAATGAATATTTACAGGGTGACTGAATCTTACAAAAACATATTCTTTCAGATTTGCAGTTAATTAGCAGACTGGATAGCAAGAATAGTTTTTATATTTGTATTTGCTGTACAAATGAAGATGGAGTTTTGCTCTTTTTGCCCAGGCTGGAGTACAGTGGTGCAATCTCGGCTCACCGCAATCTCTGCCTCCCGGGTTCAAGCCATTCTCTTGCCTCAGCCTCCCAAGTAGCTGGGATTACAGGCATGTGCCACCATACCTGGCTAATTTTGTATTTTTAGTAGAGACATGGTTTCTCCATGTTGGTCAGGCTGGTCTCGAACTCCTGATCTCAGGTGATCCTCCCGCTTTGGCCTCCCAAAGTGTCAGGATTACAGGTGTGAGCCACCGCACCCGGCCTAAAATATTTTTTTTTAATTTATTTTAAATTGTGGGCTGGGCATGGTGGCTCACGGTGGCTCATACCTATAATCCCAGCACTTTGGAGGCTGCTGTGGGCAGATTACTTGAGGCTGGGAGTTCAAGACCAGCCTGGCCAACATGGTGAAACATTTATCTAGTAAAAATACAAAAATTAGCCCCGGGTGTGGTGGCATGTGCCTGTAATCCCAGCTACTTGGGAGACTGAGATGGGTGAATGACTCGAACCCAGGAGGCAAAGGTTGCAGTGAGCCAAGATCACGCCACTGCATTCCAGCCTGGGCAACAGAATGAGACTCTGTCTCAAAAAATAAAATAAGATTGTGGTAAAATACATGTAATATGGCCAGGCGTGGTGGCTCATGCCTGTAATCCCAGCACTTTGGGAGGCCAAGGTGGGTGGATCACCTGAGGTTGAGAGTTCAAGACCAGCCTGACTAACATGGAGAAACCCCATCTCTATTAAAAAATAATAGTAATAATAAATTAATTTTAAAAATACATGTAATATAAAATTCACTTCACCATTTTTTAAGTGTATAACTAAGTAATGTTAACTATATTCACATTATTGTATAACAGTTCTCTGGAACTTTTCATCCTGTAATACTGAAACTCTGTACCCATTAAACAACTCTTTGTTTCCCCTTCCTGCCAGCACCAGGGAACCACCATTCTACTTTTTGTGTCCATGATTTTGACTCTAGATATTTCACATAAGTGGGATCCTACAGAATCTGTCCTTTTATAACTGGCTTATTCATTCAGCATAGTATTCACAACGTTCATCCATGTTGTAGCATGTGACAGAATGTCCTTTTTATAAGGCTGAATAATACTTCCTTGTACGTATATGCCACTTTCTCTTTATCCTTTCATGTGTTCACAGGCATTTGGGCTGTTTCTCCTCTAGGCAATTGGGAGTAATGCTGCAATGAACATGGGTGTGCAAATATCTTGTCAAGATCCTGCTTTCAGTTTTTTTTGATATATACTCAGAAGCAGAATTGCTGGATCATATGGTAATTCTATTTTTAGTGTTTTGAAGGATCATGTTAACTTTTAAACAAATAGCCCCATTCTCACGGACTGTAGTGCAATATGTTAAGAGGTGGCATATTGGCTTCCCTCTAATTAAATTGAAAATAGCAATCATGCTCATATATAACCATTAAAATATGTTTAAACTTCTTACTTAAGATGCATCAATTACGCTGTTGGCAACTGTAGATGCTTTCATTTCCTCCCGGGCTTAGTCAACAAGCTGTTCTTTACTTTTAACAACCCCTTCCCCCAATATCAGGGTCACTAGAGCAGAAGATTCATGATGGAAGGACCGGTTTTGTTCAATACGGTGCCCCAAGTAACTAGCACAGTAGTTGGCATAGAATAAGCGCTCAAAAAGAATGGATAAATGAACGAGTGAGCGCATGAATAAAAAGACCATGCTGCTAGGGATAGTGGAAAAAATTGAACTTAGCCCCAGGAGTGAGAGAAAAATACCTCTTGTTCTAGCAAGCAGGAAGTGGAACACAGATGGCAAAGAGACATTTGATGACATGAATTTTGCCAGAATGATGATACCATCCCTAGGATGAATTCAGACTAAAGGTCTGATGATCACATAGGATCATGCCAACCATGAAGATCTGGGGAGTTGGGGAACCCATGGAATGCTTTAAGATTAATGGGATTGCGCTCTACAAAGAAAAAGACAAAGGAGTGCTAATAGTACAGGACCTTCTTCCCCTTCTCTCTCTCTTTTTTTTAATTGTCCTGGCTTACTAGGTTAGGAAAAATTTCCTGAATCTTTTCTTTTCTTTTTTTTTTTTTTTTTTTTTGAGGCAGTCTCACTCTGTCGCCAGGCTAGGGTGCAGCGGCAGATCCCAGCTCACCGCTACCTCTGCCTCTGGGGTTCAAGTGATTTTCCTGCCTCAGCCTCCCGAGTAGCTGGGACTACAGGTGTGTGCCACCATGCCCAGCTTATTTTTGTATTTTTAGTAGAGGGGGGGTTTCACCGTGTTGGCCATGATGGTCTTGATCTCTTGCCCTCGTGATCCGCCACCTTGGTCTCCCAAAGTGCTGGGATTACAGGCTTGAGCCACCGCACCTGGCCTTTCCCCTTCCCTTCTGCCAGACAGCATGGACTCTGGGGTTTGGGTGGGTGGGGCGAGAAGCATCGGAAGCAAAAGCATTGTCACACCAAGTTGCAGATTCCCTGCCAGCCAGCTTGCTGCACATGAGGCTGACTGAAGTCCTCTGATGGGGACTGGAGCGTGAAGAAGTCCTCTGATGGGGACTGGAGCATGAAGTAAAGAGGGGATTCAACACACCAAGAGTGGTTATCATCTCATAAAGGAAGCAAGCTCTTCTACTAAAGGCTGCTGACCTTACGTCTTTGCACTTGATACATAATCTTAAGAAATGAACTGGAGAAAATGGGATTACACTGTATCAGTGGAAATTAAACTTAATACAAAAATGTCGTGAATTTATAAAGGATATTATAGGCCCTGGAGCAAATTGTTCAGTGGAAATGATGCTGTCACATATATGAAGCATTAATGAATTGTAAGTTCACTTCCATTCAAATGAAGAGATGAAATTCAAGAGAAAAGTACTTTTAATAGGCATGTCCCCCCAAAGGGATAAAAGACAAGGTATGATTGCTTAGTGATTACATAAAATAGTTTCTCATTCCCTTAGTCACGAGTTTAAATTTCACTAACAAATCAATACAGCGAATAGTGGGATCTTTTATTTATTGCTTTATAGAGGAGTCAGCATGGCTTAATAGAAACTAAACTTGGGCTCAGAAGATCTGCATTCAGGTGTTAGTATGGCCTCGACCACGTTAGCCTTTTAGAGAATTATCAGTTTCCATCACACACACTGCCAACAGTGTGAGACAGATCTGACCATATTTCTCCCCAACATAAAATTCTTCATGGGGATAATTTTATTCCTATAGGGCAAATTCTGAACATCTCTGTATAGCACATTCTTTCATTATGTGACTCCTTCTTACCCAGCCAGCCTTAACTTGCATCATTTTCCCCTCGCTTCATGTCAGGCAACACTGAACAGTAGGTAGTTCTTTTGGGATATATCATGCTCATTCATACTTATTCTGCCTGAAATTCTCTTTTCATTCATTTGGCAAACTTTTACTCATTTTTTCTGTCTCTGCTTAACTGCCACTTCTGGACCAGCATGGTGGTTCATGCCTGTAACCCCAGCACTTTGGGAGGCCAAGGCAAGCGGATTGGTCAAGCTCAGGAGTTTGAGACCAGTCTGGGCAGCCTGGCAAAACTGTCTCTTTTAAAAATACAAAAAAACTAACTGGGCTTGGTGGTGCACGTCTGTAGTCTCAGCTACTTGGGAGGCTGAGGTGAGAGGATTGCTTGGGCCCAGGAGGTGGAGGTTGCAAGTAGCCGAGATTGAGCCATTGCACTCCAGCCCGGGCAACAGAGCAAAACGCATCTTAAAATAATAATAATAATAAATAAATAAATACAAAATTCAAACGAAGTGTAGAAAGTAAAATGTCCCTTAAAAACACACTCCCTGGCACATGCCTGTAATCCCAGCTACTCGGAGGCTGAGGCAGGACAGTCACTTGAACCCAACAGGCAGAGGTTGGCTGTGAGCCAAGATCGCGCCACTGCACTCCAGCCTGGACAACAAGAGTAAATCTTCATCTCAAACAACAACAACAAAACAACAACAAGACACTCCCAACTGGCTCAAGCCTGTAATCCCAGCACTTTGGGAGGCAGAGGTGGGTGGATCACTTGAGGTCAGGAGTTGGAGACCAGCCTGGCCAACATGGTGAAACCCGTCTCTACCAAAAATACAAAAATTAGCCAGGTGTCGTGGCTCATGCCTGTAATCCCAGCTACTAGGGAGACTGAGGCAGGAGAATTGCTTGAACCTGGGAGGTGGAGGTTGCAGTGAGCCGAGATGGTGCCACTGAACTCCAGCCTGAGTGACAGAGCGAGACTGTGTCTCAGAAAACAAACAAACAAACAAACAAACACACGACAACACACACTCCCCAAGATAGCTGTTGTTAATGTAAGAACAAGGACCATACGTTCCCGTCTTTGAATGTTCAGAACATAGCAATGTACATAAGAGTCTTCGATAAATGCTGTTGAATGGATGAATTTATAAAATGGAGATGGCATGATTGACTGTACTTGCCAATAGCGTTGTAGTGATGGAATCTTGCAAGATAATGAATATGAAAGTTCTCTGAATGCTGGAAAGCATTATGTAAGCACAAAATTGTGTGATAAGTGACTGACACCTATGCACCTCATTTTATTTGACCTTTACTACTAGGCAAACTTAGTTTCAATGATGATTATGATAATAATTATGGCTAATATTTCTTGAGCACTTCTTATATCCAGAGCACTATATTAAATATTTCATCCATATTAAGTCATTTAATTTATAACAAAGGGTAAGGGATAGCCATTTCTACATTTTTCTTCATATGAGGAAACTAAGACCCCAAATCACAGATGTGGTAAGTAACACAGCCAGAATTTAAACCCAGGCAATCTGGCGTCTCGAGTCAACATTGTTAACCAATTCATATAAAAACCAACTCATTCTTATACAAAATCCTGAGGCTGAGCCCTGGAGCTCTTATTTCCCATGCTTACATTGCTTCTTGCTCCAATTTTGGAATCAGAATCAACTTGACTTCTGTAAACCTCTGTTTTCTCATATATAAAATGAACATCTTAGTGGTTCTTATCTTACAAAGTTGTTTGCAAGGATTGTCTCTAACACTGCCTGTCTTATTTCATTTTCTGCTGTTATAATACAACAAATGGGGTAATTTATAAAGAAAAATCTGAGGCTGGGCGAGGTGGTTCATGCATGTAATCCCAGCACTTGGGGAGGCTGAGGCAGGAGGATCACGAGGTCAGGAGTTTGAGACTAGCCTGGATAACATAGTGAAACCCCGTCTCTATTAAAAATACAAAAAGTTATCAGGTATAATTCAAAAGGAAGTTAAAACGTAAGGGTATGAAATCAGCTCTGTCTGGGATAAACATTCATTTTGGCTGTGGGTGAGTCACTTGTCACCTCTCTTTCTCCTCCTCTAAGAAACTGAAGGAAACCCACTTTCAGAAGATTCATATGGGAATAAGATGGGGTAATGTGAATGTGCTTTGACAATTGCAATGCATGAAAAATA
>CAUYLG010044715.1:0-12990 GCA_963573385.1 Cacajao melanocephalus
ATAAGTTTATATTTGTTTTCCCAGTTAAATTTTAGTGACTGGAAGGTAGAGGCTGCCCTTCATATTTTTGGCATCCTTTTTAGCAGCGGTTTTAAGTAATAGATGCTTTTTAGGTGAAATACTATGCCAAGGCCTTGACTAGGTATAAAAAGGAAGTTGTATTGACTCACACTGGAGTAGAAATCAAGAATCCCCTCTGGATTCCCGTTGGGATTTAATACTACTGCGGTTTAGCATTTCATATACACTATGCCTTGTACTATAAGCTCTCAGCAGATATTTGTATTCTTGAGAAGCCAAAAGACAGCCAGGCCAACATGTGAGGTTCTAAAAGTACATAAAATACAAGTGCACATTTCCATTTCTAAAATTACCTTTAACATTACTCCTTAGCAGATGTAATTAAAACTTTGTATTTTAAAACTGTAGTTAATGTGTGCCTAGATCAATGGGAACTTCCTACTTTCATGGTGTACTTTGTTTAATAATTTTTTTTTTCTTTTTAGTTTAACCAGTCTCATGGCTAATGAGCCCTGCCTCTCAGTGGAATTACTAAGTGGTAACCATGTTTCTAAATAGTTTCCTTGCCTCTGGCATGAGCCTGCTTCTCCATCGCTAGGATTTCCATCTTCTTCCAAACTAATACAAAGTATAAAGGATAAGTATGCTATTTTCCTTTTATCCCTAAGGACTGCAATTGTTGGCTTGGTAGTATCCGGTGAATGTGAAATCAGTTTACTTTTAATGCTATAACTGCCTTTTACAGGAAGTTTCCACAAGATTAGGATGAGTACAAGGGAAATGAGCAGTCTGCAATTTCCTTTATTTTCTGTATAATCTTAGCAGGGAGGATGCTTACCAGACCCCACACTGCTAAATAAAGCACTTACCATTATTCTCCCAAATGGCTTTAGAATGCTCATTCTTTAAAGGTTATATCCCACTACAACAAATATGAAGGATTGAAATACCCGTCATAAAAGAATCCAAGGCCACATACATACACATTTGGTAAAACAGAAGATTCTAGGTTGGTTCCTTGGATTTGGCTTTAAGTATGGCATTGCCTTCTCTTTTAATGACTACTAATTAACCATTGTATAGGATTACAACAGGATTACATTTAAAATGTACATTGCCCTTCAGGAACTTACCTTCCTAACACCCTTGGCCAGTAGGTATTATTATTAACTCCAATTTACAAAGTGACTTGCAAACAAGATCAGCGAGGTCCCAGAGGTTACACAGTAGTAAAGGCATGGCTAGAGCTCAAACCCATATCATCTTCTCCTTCAAAATTCTGTGTGCATGGGTGTGCATGGGTTTGTGTGTGTGTATGTTATACATAATTTCTCAATGGTGGGATATTTGGTGGGATAGACTTTCAAGTCATTATTACTTTGGAGAATGATTTAACAGGAGAATCCTACTTTTAGATAAAGAATTAAATTCCTTGGCTGTTATCAGCTGCCTTTTGCGGGCCTCAAGTACATAAATTCCCTTATACCATCAGTTTTTAGAACAGGGTCTGGGGACATCTGGAGTCTGTTTTGTAAATTGGTTGATAGGAGTACTACTTCAATCAGGAAGTGAATGACATCTGATTGTCTTTGGGTGATGCTAGCAGATATTGATGATCATGGTAACCACTAGCTGTATGTGGCTGTTAATTCCTCAGGTATACTAGCCATGTTTCAAGTGCTCAGTAGCCACAAGTGGTTAGTGGCTATCGTATTGAACATCCAGATATAGAACATTTCTGTCATCACAGGGTGTTTTCTTGGACACATTATTGGGCAAATGTGTTGCTGTAAATAACAAAAGTAGTTATCTTGTTATTAAAGTAGACATATAACAATGATTATGCTCTCAAATATATTATTATTGGTGTGAACTGGGGCACTGTGGATTCTCTCTCCATTGCCATTAACTAAGGGTAAAAGGGAGGATAATTTTGTAATTATCTTTGATATTTGGTAGATAAGTCTTTGATAAACCCACAGAAGATATCTATACTGGGAAGCACAAATTCATTGATTTATTTTATAAAAAATGGTTTTAGTTTGTTTTGTTGTTGTTCTTGTTGTTGTTGGTTTTTGCTTGTTCTGTTGCCCAGGCTGGAGTACAGTGGTACAATCTCAGCTCCAATTCCCAGACTCAAGCAATCCCACCTGAGCTCCAAGTAGCTGGTACTGCAGGTACACATCATCATGCTCAGCTAATTTTTGTATTTTTTACAGAGAGGGTGTTTTGTCATGTTGCCCAGGCTGGTCTCAAACTCCTAAGCTCAAGCTATCCACCTGTCTCGGCCTCCCAGAGTGCTGGGATTGCAGGCGTGAGCCATCATGCCCAGCTTATAAAAATGTTTTAAGTGTTCATGTTTAATATTGCAAATCCTTGCCACTCAAAGCTGCAAAGCTTCTCCTAGAAGCTTGTTAGAAATGCAGGTTCTTGGGCTCTACCCCAACCTTTGTGAATTAGAATCTGCGTTTTAACAATATCTCCATATGATTCACCTGTGCATTAAAATTTAAGAAGCCCCATTGTAAGTGATTCCTTTATCTTTAATAGTATCCCTTCCTAACCTTGTTCTTCAGGCTTGTCCAGCCTTCAAGTATAATAAGTCAGATAATCCCGTCACCATTTCTAGCCCTTTTTCTGTACTCCCCACCCCGAAACAAGAATTTTATTCCTGTTTTCCTTTAGCCTCTTTTTCCTGGCCTGTGACTTGGACCACTCAGCACCTTTTCTCCGCTCATCTCTGGATTAAGCCCATTGCTCCCACTTAGATCCCTGCAGTCCTGGCAGGGGACTGTAGCCTAAACAGCTGCTCCCTGCTTTCCCTCTTTTCTCTAAAATCTCCCTGCTTTTCTAAAAATAACAGTCTCTCCCCACCCCCACCCCCACCCCCCCAATTCTCTAGCTTACCTGAAGGTTTCCTTCTCTTCCCACTGCAACGTCACACTTTAATCAGACTTTTTCACACTTCATTAGGCATGTGTAAAGCCTGGTGCTTCTACATGAGTCACGCAGGAGACCTTAAAACTTTGCGTTTTGTTGTAGCTTCCATGTAGTCCACTGTAATTTCAGAAAGCAAAACAAAACAAAACTTAAGACTGGGCATTTTCATGCAACATTGGCCCCTCCAGCCCTCTGTGTTGGCAGTCTGTGTGTGCACTTTAATAATTTTAATTCAAAGTCAAAATATAGGTAGAGGTGGGAGGAGAGCTATAAAGAAAATGTCAGTATTCAAGGGAAAAATAGCAGTTATTTTTATATATTGTATTTTTATATGTTTGTATAACATTTTATATTATTTAAACATTTCCAGTTGGTTTTCCATGTCTCCCTAGCTATACTGTAAGATTTTGGAGACCAGTAAAAAGGCTGTTGCAATCATTTTTAGAGGAGATAAAGGAGGACAGTACTGATGGGGATAGAAAGAAGAAGACTATCGACATGTAGGTGGTAGAATCCACGAGACTACTTTAGGTACAGGGAGGAGGCCTGCTTTCCAGAAACTTATAGTCTAGTTAGGGAGACATAGAACCAGAAGGAAACATTTAGATATTATAAATTGCAATCTGACTAAATGCCACAAAAAGTAATAAAACTAACTCTTTTTCCTTCAATGACACTAATCTGATTAGAATCCTTAAATGTGTCTGTTTTGAAGTTCTATGATATTATCTTTAATACTTTTGTATAAAGGAATAAAGAATACACACCTGAAGGAAAATTTCTGTGTTTAAAAATGCTGAAAACTTCAGTTCAGTGACATCTGGCCAGATGTTACATCACCAGAAAGAGATGTTTTTATTTTCCATAAGATTTAAAATCCTAAAACACCAGCTTTCCTTCATCCTAGAGAATGCCTTCTTCAACTCTAAAGCTCTTTATCAAAAAAAGGCCCTAAAACAATTAACACCCTCATTGCCTTTTGGGTTTTTGCCAATTTTTGTTTATGTCAAGTTTCCTTCTTTTGTTGGATCGTCCCAGACTTCCTTCTGGGTCCCCTGCCAAGCTGCCATGTATTTTGAACAATCTCTCTTTACCTGTCTTATTTTTGTGTGTTCCAGGTACAGTCAGATGCGTCACAATGACTTTCAGTCAACGATGGACTGTCTATGTGACACTGGTTCCATAAGACTATAATACCTCGTTTTTATTGTACTGTTTCTAGGTTTAGATGTTTAGATACACAGATATTGATGCTTACCATTGTGTAACAACTGCTCACAGTATTCAGTACAATAACATGCTGTACAGGTTTGTAGCCTAGGAGGAATAGGCTATACCATCTAGGTTTGTCTAAGCACAGTCTATGATGTTCACACAAAGAGGAGATTGCCTCACAATGCATTTCTCAGAATTTATCCCAGAGTTTTGCTCTTGTTGCCCAGGCTATAGTACAATGGCACCATCTCGGCTCACCACAACCTCCACCTCCCAGGTTCAGGTGATTCTCCTGCCTCAGCCTCTGGAGTAGCTGCGATTACAGGCGCCTGCCATCACACCCAGCTAATTTTGCGTTTTTAGTGGAGACGGGGTTTCTCCATGTTGGTCAAGCTGGTGTTGAACTCCCAACCTCAGGTGATCTGCACACCTTGGCCTCCCAAAGTGCAAGGATTACATGTGAGCCACCGCTCCCGGCCATCCCTGTCCTTAAGTGATCACATATATCTCCTGATATTTTCCATAAAGCTTTTTGGAATTGATTTGGGAAAATAAAACTGCTTTCTGTAATCTTAAATTAGTTGATCCAGAATATGTCTTAGAAATGTAATTATCCTTTATATGTTCCATGATGCTGTCCTTAACTATGTATTTGTTTAATGTCTGTATTTAGCTAACCGTAGTTTCCAAATTTTATAAAGTCTCAAATTTCATTTTATTAAATTATTTTTTGTAATAATTTTTAAAGTGAGATGTCAGAGAGGCACTTATTATATGTTATTTTATTATGGCAATAGTAATTTATTCCTCTAATAGGACAACTTTTAGTTTATATTTTGAATTTGTGTCTCTGGAGCCCCTATCCATTGAAATGTATAAACGCCATAGAAATTTTGACGTGCTTTCATCAAAATTCATAAACTGTACTTATGATAATTCCAGTTTATTTTTACTTTTCACATATCTGAAATATCAAATTTCCTTGAAAAATCACTTGAAGTGTAACTCATTTAATTCTAACCATTATTATTCCTTGGTTTTGCTCTTTTTAAACTTTTCCTTATCATCTTCACTTACGATATTTATCCTGTTTTACAGAGCCAACAGTACTCAATGAATGATAGACAGAACCTTCAGAAAACCATCAGAGCCATCTAGAATTCTTTAGAGAGTGGTGTTTAGGTCCAACTTTCAAAGGGTCTATCTTTGATAGACTCACAGAAGATATCTATATCAGAAACATTAATTTATTGACTTATTTTATCTGACAGACTCTTATTATAGATGAAATGAGCACAGTTCTTGACCTCAAGAAATTTATAGTCTAGTAAAGGTGTAAATTGGTAATTGTCATTACCATGGTAAGTGCTATAAGAGTTATGAATAAAGCGCTGTGGGAGAAACTGATTTTGCTTCACATAAAATAGAGGATTAACAGCAGATGAGTTACCATAAAGCATTATAGTGAAACATAAACAAGAACAATGAAGTGAAAAACAGTCCTTGAAATTGACTTAACCATGCATTCAAGGAGAATATGAACAGAAAGAATATGCTAATTGTTATTTATTTGTATAACTTCAACTTTCAAAGGGCCAATTGGAGCTAAGAGAGATTTGATACATGTTTGGTTATATTTTTTTTGGTACACTTTTACATGACAAGTCCAGAGCTTGGCTGAAGTGGAAACCCCATCAGAATTAAGCTGTCACAGCCACTGTCCAACTTTTAACCTATTTAATTATGTTATCCTTTTCAGCAGCACCTATTTCATTTTCCCTTGAAAAATATCTGTGTGAAAGCACACAGTGACCCAGTGGATTTTGTTTTGTTTTGGTTTGTTTGAGACAGAGTCTACTCTGTCACCTAGTCCGGAATGCAGTGGCAAGATCTGTGGTCACTGCAACCTCTGCCTCCCATGTTCAAGCGATTCCCCTGCTGCAGCCTCCCAAGTAGCTGGGACTACAGGTGCCTGCCGCCACACCTGGCTAATTTTTTGTATTTTTAGCACAGACAGGTTTTCGCTGCGTTAACCAGGATGGTGTTGATGTCCTGACCTCGTGATTGGCCCATAGCTGACTTGCTTGTTTTCAATCTTACGTTCTGGCAGTTATTTATTATATGAGCCCTTTGTGGCTTTTTTCAGCAATCTCCTAATTTAGTACCTAAATACTCTGAGAAAATAATCTTTTACATAATTCACTTCGTATAGGTTCCCAACTCAAGAATTGACAGTGGTTGTCTTTGTATTAGTTCTAAATGCTCTGCCGTCCATGATGGCTCACGCCTGTAATCCCAGCACTTTGGGAGGCCGAGGTGGGCGGATCACCTGAGGGCAGGAATTTGAAACCAGCCTGGCCAACATAGTGAAACCCCATTCTACTAAGAATACAAAAATTAGCCAGGCGTGGTAGTGGGTACCTGTAATCCCAGCTACTTGGAAGGCTCAGGCAGGAGAATTGCTTGAACCCAGGAGGCAGAGGTTGCCGAGATTGCAGCATTGCACTCCAGCCTGAGCAACATGAGCAAGACTGCGTCTCAAAAAAAAAAAAAAGAAAAGAAAAGAAAAGAAAAATTCTAATTGTCCAAGGCCACCTGTCCTGATTCTCGTTTTATCCATTTCAATATGCAACATTTCTATTTATCTGTTTCTGTCTATAAATGGACATCAATCATTTGTTTTACGTTTTGTTACGGCTAGCTGCAGCAGCTCATGCCTGTACTCCTAGCCCTTTAGGAGCCCGAGGTGGGTGGATCACTTAAGGTCAGGAATTTGAGAACAGCCTGGCCAACTTGGTGAAACCCCATGTCTACTAAAAATACAAAAATTAGCCAGGCATAGTGGTGGCCACCTGAAATCCCAACTATTTGTGAGGCTGAAGCAGGAGAATTGCTTGAACCCACCCAGGAGGCAGAGGTTGCAGTGAGCTGGGATCATGCCTGGGCAACAGAGCCAGGCTCCGTTCCAAACAAACAACAATTCTTCAGTGATTATTCTTGTACACTTGTCTTTGGGCTTAAAGGCAAAGATTTATATAGGTGAAATTGCTGCATCAAAGAGAATAAATATTTTAAATAATGAAAGATAATGCCAAACTGTCCTCCAAAAAACATTGTTCCTTTTCTTAATCAATATTTTTTAACCAGTAGTATAGCGTAAGAGTACGTTTTTCTCTATAAGGTCACCCAAAGTGGATATTAACAATCTCTTAAATTTTCCCAGTGTGTTGCCCTACCAAAATGGTATCTTACTGTTGTTTTATTTTGTGTTTCTCTAATCACTAGGTTTAATTTTATTCATGTTTCTTCTTCAGTGAGTTCTCTAATATAACTGTTTCTTAATTTCTCTTTGCTTCACTTTCCTTAGCTATACACTTAGCTGTTGTTGTGAAGTAAGTATAACGAGAATCATATGGTTAGGCTTTGTGTCCTCACTTGAATCTCATCTTGAATTATAATCCCCACCTGTTGAGGGAGATTCCAGTTGGTAGGTGATTGGATCACGGGGCGGTTTCCTCATGCTGTTCTCGTGATAGTGAGTTCTCACGAGATCTGATGGGTTTATAAGGCAGTTTTCCCAGTTTTTGCTTGCTTTTCTCCTTCCTGCCACCTTTTGAAGAAGGTGTCTTGCTTTCCCTTCTCCTGTGGTTATACGTTTCCTGAGGCCTCCCAAGCCATGCTGAACTGTGAGTCCATTAAACCTCTTTCCTTTATAAATTACCCAGTCTCAGGCAGTTCTTTATAGCAGGGTAAAAATTGAGTAATACAGAGAATATTCATTTTTTAAACACTCTTAGTGGTAGCTGTCTTTTCTAAGATAAATAATAGGTGAAAATAACAGTATCGTTTAGAAAGGCTTTTTAAAATTTTATTTTTTTGTATTTAATATTCTGTTTTTATTTTAAAATTTGCTTTCCCTCCAGCCACAGAGAAATATTGTGTACGTTGTATTCAGACTAGCAATAACAATACACATACTTCAGGGAGAAATTCAATGGAATTACGCCTGTTCTATTACTATAAAATGTACATTTGTTCATAGTGTTTCCTCAGCACTTTCCCCGGCACAAAGGTGTTAAATGAGCCTTATTCCTGAAAGTGTTATTAAACAGATGCCTAACTTTCTCCTCTCCCTAACCAGTAATATAGAATAATTCTCTCAATAAATACAAACAGGCAAATGTTGCTAGACTCTTTTATATGACAGTGTGTGGTTGTGTTCCTCCCTGCAGGGTAGGGGATGTGAAGGTAATAATAATGGTTAACATCTATTGGGTACTTACTGCCTGCCACAGGTTCCTTTCCACGTGCTTTACATATGTTACTACTAAGCTCACCAAGAGATAGGTGATATTAATATCGTCCCCATTTTAGTGGTAAGGAAATGAAAACACATGGAGGTTAAATTACAAGCTTGAGTAGGTTTCGCAGCAAGAAAGTAGTAGAGCTCTGATCCAAACTCAGGCCACCTCATTCCAGAACCCCACTTAAAACCATGATGCTGGGCTTTCATGACCAGTGCTAGACTAAAATAGTAACAGAGGGGAAAGGAACTAGAAGAATAATATTCACAAGAGGAGAAAATAAGTGAGGAATAAGAGAAGAAAAAGAGAAAGAAAAATAAAGATGTAGGTAAAAGGAAGGCAATAAAAAAGAAATGGGGAAAATTACCCTCCAATCCTTTTCATGCCACTAACAATGACCAACTAAACTGAGCTTGCTCATACCAGCACTAATGAATTGCACTGCCTTTTGGATTTGGTCTTATCCTCCCTAGTCTTTGGCCTAGCCACCCTCTTCACTCCACCTGTAAACATACTTCTTCTAATACGGGAATATTGTCCAGGCATCTCCCCCTGCTGTACTTCTAAGGCCGACAAAAATTGTAAAAGATGAACTCTTAGCAAAATGTAATCAAGTCTGTACTCTTTGATTTGTGCTTTTAGGTTTAATGCAAGCCATAGCATATTTATAAAGGGTGCCCTTAATTATAGCAGAGATAAGACACAAAAAATTGTAGCAGAAACGTTATAGAATTCTGATTTAGATTTCGAGTTCATAATTCTTGAGACTTACCTCATCTTGAGCACAGTAGAGAAGATAATGAGGATCACTCCCTGACAGGGGTTCTCAATTGAAGGCAGTTTTGATGATGAAATATTTGGTGATGTCTAAAACATTTTTAGTTGTCACCATTGGCAAGGTTGGAGGGAATGCTGCTGGCATTTAGAGCACAGAGGCCAGGGTTACTACTAAAGACAACCCCTCACAACAGCAAATTGTCTGATTGAAATGTTGGCATTGCTAAGGATGAGAAGCCCTGTTTAATGAGACAATGCTACCCAGGCTCAAGTGAAAGCTGCTCTCTGGCGGCATGCGAATTGGTTTACTAACAGAGATACAAGGACGGGTGATCAAGTTCTTTCCAGTCAAGTTCTTCGCAGGGGGCAGTGGCTCATGCCTGTAATCACAACACTTCGGCGGGAGGCCGAGGTGGGTGGATCTTCTGAGGTCAGAAGTTTGAGACCAACCTAGCCAACATGGCGAAAGGCCGTCTCTACTAAAAACTACAAAAATTAGCCGGGTGTGGTGAGTCTCGCTGGTAGTCCCAGCTACTTGCAAGGCTGAAGCAGGAGGACTGCTTGAACCCAGGAGGCAGAGGTTGCAGTGAGTGAAGACTGCAACACTCTACCCTAGCCTGGATGAGAGAGCAAGACTCTTGGGAAAAAAAAAAAAATTTTTTTTCCAACTCCTTCCTGTCTGGCCTAAGGCCAAGCTATTCATTTGGGAGGTTAAAATAAAAAAGGTTGTATAAAGATCCAGGCCAATATATTTGCTTGGAATTTGTCAGAGTTTTCTACCACTTGTGTTATGAAATATTTTGCCAAAGTATTTGTGAATGATATTATTTGGGTATCTCTTTATAAAGCTATGGATTAAAATGAAACTGAGCAGGTGTTGTTGGGATAATAATAGAACGAAAAAAAGAGAAAACCTTTACTCCACTGAAACCGTCAAGGAATAATTATTACCGAATAATTATAGACTTGGATGAATATTCCTTATCTCAAAAAAACTTACTTTACAGATTGAATGTTGTCACTTATGTGTCTAATAATAATAACGTGGTATATTTAGAGATTGTAAGAGTATCGAAGTGTTTAATAATGAATGGTATCTGAAATTGATATACTATTTAAAATTTTATGTACCACATATTCTGCTCAATCCTGTGTACATGATTTTATTTAAGGCTTATATATCCATTTAGCAGATGTGGAAACTAAATGCTCAAGTTACTTGCCTAAGCATATATAGGCTAGTATGAGGCAGACTGGGATTTTAATTCATGTTTTCTGACTCAAACCAAATCTAGTATTACTTACATAATATGATCTGTCAATCTCATCCTTGTTCCCAACATCATTCAAAGAATGGACTGTATCTCTATTAGTAATTTACAAAATATACCCCTTAATAAAATCATGATTAAATTATATAAACATAATGCTATATTCAACATTATGTTCATAATAAAACACTCCAAAATAAAATTTTGAAAATGAAAGCAATAAAGAACAAGTAAAAATAAAATTTTCAATATAATATTTCTATTCCTTAAAATCACTTTGTGTACATCCTGGGATTTTTTTTTCACCCCTTTCAGAGACCACTTGAGTAGTGGAGTCAATTCTTCTTCACTGTATACATCACACTAGGAGATCCAGCCTATCTGTGCTTCTTCAGAAACCCCTTTAGAAATGGCTTCTTGTCAGATCGGTATTACATGTCAATTCCAGTTCAGATCCACACTTACAACTAAATGACACAATAGTAATAGAAGAATATGGCTCCCATTCATGGGAATAGTACAATATGGTGGGAGGGGGGCTTCTGCCCCTTCATCATCCATCAGGATAGAAATGTAGTGTGACAGGGCAGACCCACAGCGCAAGACTGAAAGCTTTCTAGCATTTCATTACAAAAGCTTTTACCTCAGAGTCCCGAGAAAATACTCTTCTAATTCCTGTCTTGTACTTCTTCCACAGCAATTGTTCAAAATATATACTGAGGTCTCCATTAAAAATTTAAAACTACTGCAGAGTGAGGAAATCTTGGGGACATGAATTAGGTGCAGAAAGGCAAATTATAAATATACCAGTTATTTAATTTGGCTTAACATGTACTAAAACTTGTATAATTTCCTCCTGTTTCACTTCTTACCAATACCCTTGCTTTAAACTTTTGTACAGGTGGAACCCTCAGGACTAAGATGAGGTCAATGATGGACTTACTTCAAGCTTAAAAATCAAACACCACATGTTCTCACTCATAGATGGGTGTTGAACAATGAGAACACATGGACGCAGGGAGGGGAGCATCACACACTGGGGTCTGTGGTGGGGGAACTAGGGGAGGGACATCGCGGGGTGGGGAGTTGGGGAGGGATGACATGGGGAGAAATGCCAGATACAGGTGATGGGGAGGAAGGCAGCAAACCACATTGCCATGTGTGTACCTATGCAGCAATCTTGCATGTTCTTCACATGTACCCCAAAACCTAAAACGCAATAAAATAGATATTTTAAAAAAATGTAAAAGGACCTAAAAACTCAGTAGTGAAGATAAATAATACTTTAGTGCAATGTTTTATAAAAATCAAACTAATACATAAAAATTCATGATGATAGCCTAGAAAATTTTTAAATAATCGCAGGGGATTCTATCTCCTTCTTAGTTTTTCTAGGATTGTGGAAATAATATCCATTCTATCCAGAAACTCCATGACTTACCTTCACATTTAGATAAGATGATACTTTATTTTAATGTAAAAATATGCCTTTGATCTTAACTCTAGGAAATCTCTCTTCAGCAGAACGTTTTCTGTTTTAAAGTCTGATCGAGTTAAATTGCTTTCTGTCAAAGTATAATGTTCCTATCTGCTGACAACTTTAGCCTTTACAATTCTTAAAACCTTCAACTGTTAGAAACAAAAGAGATATTAGAATATGTTGCATATAACTGTTTTCATCTCAACTAATAGATAAATTATTGGCTAAGTGTCTAATGTAATTTTTTTAGTGGGAAATTTACTGTAATGATTCTGAGTCCTCTCATTATATAAAGGACAAGGATACATTAAGCATCAAGTTCAACCAGGATCATGGATTGAAAAGTTGTTTCTCTCTCTCTATTCTATTTTTTGTTTCTGCTTCTTTCTTCTCTCTGTCTATTGTTCATTTTTACCACATAGATCAAACTGGGGGACAGTGGTCACTAACCAATTGCAGGTTTGCATACCCTCAGTTTGAGCTACCAGAAAGAAGCTGATACTACTTTTTAGCTGATATTATTCCAGTTCTGAAATTCCTTGGAAAAGATTCATATCGGCCCAGCTTGGGATTGCTTATGCCTTGGTCAACCTTGACCATGACCATGGCCTTGACCAATCTGGGCAGGGTGAGATTTTACCAGTTGGGTGGTTTGTAGCATGTTCCCATTGTAACCACATAGATAAAGAAATTGAAGGCTGGGCGGGGTGGCTCACACCTGTAATCCCAGCACTTTGGGAGGCCTAGGTGGGTGGATCACCTGAGGTTGGGAGTTTGAGACCAGCCTGACCAAGATGGAGAAACCCCATCTCTGCTAAAAATACAAAATTAGCTGGGCATGGTGGTGGGTGCCTGTAATCCCAGCTACTCAGGAGGCTGAGGCAGGATAATCGCTTGAACTTGGGAGGCAGAGGTTACGGTGAGCTGAGATTGCGCCATTGAACTCCAGCCTGGGCAACAAGAGCAAAACTCTTTCTCAAAG
>CAUYLG010044716.1:0-82822 GCA_963573385.1 Cacajao melanocephalus
TTATTTTTTATTTTTTATTTTTGAAAGAAAGAAAAAGAGAGTCTGTATTTCAATGAAATTTTGGAAAGAGCCAATGGTCTTTCCACCCAAATCTAGAAAATGATAGAATGACCAAGCCTAGTGGATAAAAGCAAGACTTAAACTCAGACTTGGAATCAAATTATGCCTCTCTGTATATGTGTATGTGTATATATAGATGTGTGTGAGTGTGTGTTTGTGTATGCATGTGTATATGGTTTGGGCAAGGTAGTTAACATCTGTGTTTCTTTGTCTATAAAATGGGGGTGATAAAAATTGTATTTACCCCATAAAGATGTTTTGAGGATTAATTTAACACATGCATAATGTCTAAAAGAGTATGTGGCACATGGTAAGTGTTCATGAAATGCTAGATATTGTTATTAGGTGGGGAAATAATCCATTTGATCAAAACTCTACCATTTAAAGCAAATGAGAAATGTATTGGTTAGACTAGTGTGTGTGAGTCTAGAGGCTTCCTCATGGTTCTTGGAATCCCCTCTTTACCTCTGCCTGGTGCAGGCTGTCCCTGCCTCATGTCCTCGGGTGCCAACTCAGTTCAGCCCCTCAGCAGCTGGAATGCAGACCTCATCCTTCTCCCTGTTTTCTCACAAAAACACAATCAGACTTGCTTTTTGTAAGATGCTACCTTTACAAAAGCTTTGAGTTTATGTAGGGAGTGATCATATTGGGAACTTCTGTGGCCTTCCGGCTTTTTCCTGGCTCTATCCCTTATACATTTGCCCTGTCTCTCTACCCTGTCCCACTGAATATGGTTGTCTTTCCAAGACATTATTTATTATAATGTGAAAATAATATTACTCTAATATAACTCATAAATCTTAAGTGGATATGTGAAATTCAGTATGAAAAATGTGTAGCCATTATGAAATAGTAGTGACTCCCAGAATATATTGAAGAACAGCTCTATCAGCAGTCTCATTCTTCTAGGTCATTTCTATGCTCAGCTCTGGGAACTAAAGCAAAGAATAATGGACCTCTCCCTTGCCCCTACCCATAAAATATAGTTTGAAGTTTTCTCATATGTGTGCATGTATGTATATTGCACCAACCTCTAAATCTGCATGGACAGCAATTTGGGCTAGCACATTTATTCAGCAGGTGCCATTGAATACCCTTAGATGGGAGATTGAGATATTGCTCATGTTCTTAAGGAGATTGCTGACAAGTATAGCAAAAAGGAAATGATCGTGAATTGATCAGGCAATGAGATGAATTGAGACACTTTAGAAGTCACAAAGCTGAGGTTGCATCTATAATGTGTGTGAACAACTCCATCTGATATTGAATCTACCAAATCCCAAGAGAGGGCTAGGAATGAAGTGTAGGAGCACGTGGTAGATGATATCCATTAATGGCCCCAATATGCAGTTTCTATGGGACATGAGGATAGATTTTCAGGTTGGTCCCATCTAGAATTCAAAGGTCAAGGGACTTGGGATCCTGCGTGTTAGGAGAACTCGATTTTAAAGCAGCTTTCTCATCTTTCTAGACTAGTTTTTGGGTTTTTGTTGTTATTTTGTTGTTCTCATTTCTAAAGCATACACCACTCTCCTCATTCTTTTATAGAACATTAAGAACAAGAACAGGAGCATGAAAATTCTCACCTATTGTCTGGTGAAAATAAACATTTAGGTGTAAGGTTTACGTATATGCATACTAGATGTCTTTAATAAAAGGTCGGAGTAAGTGATATACTATGACTCATGCAGACATATTCATATGTAAGTCAGGTGTCAGGTAACATAATCTCCCACAATGCATCAGTCCATTCCCTTTCCAGTGAAGGGTCCCCTGCAATCTGATTATATCATGCTGCCTATTGGTGAGAAAACTAGAAGCTCATCAGTTGCATACCTTCTGTCCCCAGCTAAACAGAATGACTGATCAGGAACCTGCTGTCTGGCATGAAATCTAATTGTCTTTGATGTTCTGCTTTTCCAGATTTGTTTATAAACTGGAAAAAAATCTACAAATTGCAGACCATCTGTATGTAACACTATGCTAATGAATGCTGGCGTTCTGCAAATCCATAAGCTCATTACCTCTAAGTAACTAGTTTCTTTGCATGTTCTGAACTGGGATTATCCATCCAAACCAAATAAGTAGAAATCAGATAAAGAATTGTTTGTCCGAGGGGTGAATGCCTTCAACAACCTTCAGGAATGTTAAGCCTCTCTGTCAAAAAGATGACCTCTTAGCAGGAGGTCATATGGATAAGTGATTCAAATGTCTGTTAGCCTCAAGGTGGTCAATTTATTGATCCCATAATGCTAATTTGAAAATCCGTATTGCTTTTGTTATGAGCTTAATTAGGGATTTACAGTGTAGGCAATTTATTATAAAATAAATTCTGAACTCAGCATACATGCAAACCCTTATCATATCTGAAGAATATTGGATATAGGCTCAAAAGTTATTTGGTTGCCAGTCATTTCCATGAGAAATCCATGAGAGTGGGCAGTAATGCATATGCACCATAACATTCATGGATGTTTGGGGAAGATGATTTAGTGAAAGGGAATTAAATCCAGTGAAGGGCATTGAGCTCTTCTTTGTGATAACATTCACCATGGGTCAGAAGGCTGGCTTATTGTGGTTTTTGTGGAGAAGGTGGGGGGGCAAATCTACATCTCGCTCGTAAATATATTTTGTTTAGTCCTTATAATATATTTTGTAATATATGGGCCATCGTGTAAGAATAAAAAAATATTACATTGAAATAAATATCTCTGGCTTTTCATGAAAAGGTTTGCACCAAACATGTAATGTTTTCAGTTCATATGATAGTACAGGTTGTGGACCAAACATGTAATGTTTTCAATTCATGTAACTTTTTTTATTACATTGAAGTAGAGACCTGGCCACACTGTGCTTGTGTTATCTCATGGTAATGATAGTCTGACCCTAACTAGTGGCTACACGTTTATACAGGTCTTGCGGTCTACATTTTGTCACAGTCATCACTTTCCTATAATTACTGATACTAAAACTAAATACTCTATAAATTAAGGACCACTGTGACATATGAAAAGCAAAAGAGATTATTAAGCAAAAATGAGTTCATTGTCATTTTTCACTGCACTATCATTTAAAAAAATACCCATGCCTCTGTCTAAAAAGAAGACAGAAAGTGCCACATTTTTTAAGAAAAATGAGTGTGAGCTCATTCCTCTGTGGAAATGAAGAACAGTCCCTTGTCTTTAATATGCAAGCAATGCACGTGGAGGTCTCATACCCAGCACCAGCTCACTAATTTATGTTGCCTCCCTGGCCCCCAGGAACAGTTTAGTTTGTAACTGCTGGTGTAGATAATATTTTTCCTATTTTATTTATTAAACTGTTCTACATTAGGAGCACTTAGCTCATCAAAAATGTTTTAAAGTTTCTCTAAGTGACAAAAGCATAAATCCAAGTGCAATTTGTCACTTTTATAAGCCCAGAAAATACCAAACTGATTTCCTCATAAAGATCCTGCCATCAGTTAAATGGATAAACTATTAGGTTACGAATAAAAAACAGTTCCACAGTTAAGTGTCTACTACTGTGTTGATTGTTTATAGACATAATTGGATTGATGGACCCCAGTCATAACACCATAAACATCAAGTATACCAGCATATACATATATGCTGATATGCTGGGATCTGTATATATGTAAAAAGTTATTTGATGCTTACCTGTCATTTCCATGAGAAAGCCATGAGAGTGGGTTTCCACGGAAGGGTGTGTATATACGTGTGTGTCTGTGTATAGTTACACACACACCTACGAGACCTCATTTATCCTATAAATGTTTTTCTTTTCTTTTTTTTTTTTTTTTTTTTTTTTTTTTTGAGATGGAGTCTCACTCTGTCGCCCAGGCTAGAATGCAGTGGCACAATTTCGGTTCACTGCAACCTCCGCCTCTGGGTTCTAGCAGTTCTCTGCCTCAGCCTCCCTAGTAGCTGGGATTACAGGCTCCTGCTACCATGCCCAGCTACATTTTTTTATTATCATTATTTTTAGTAGACACAGAGTTTCACCATCTTGGCCAGGCTGGTCTTGAACTCCTGACCTTGTGATCCACCCACCTTGGCCTCCCAAAGTGATGGGATTATAGGCATGAGCCACCACGCCCAGCCTATCCTATCCATATTCTTCAAATTCTGATTTTGGAAGATCCAGAAGCAGACCATAGTATATGTCCATAGGGCTTGTGAGTGATTAGGGGTAGACCATAGGCAGGGCCAGCCCATATGGTAGTACAGGTTGTGCACCAAACATCTCTAGCGAGTATCATTTACATAGACAAGGGAGGATGTGAATCATCTCTTCAAGAGTTGTGCAAACAGTAGGCCTAGCATAACCAAGTTTATGCATCTTAGGATCCCTCACTTCTGCATCAGTCATAATATCTTCCCTTTTTTAATCCTCGTTTTCAGTTGGGTTTTAGATAAGCTTTGAATTGAAAAATCATTCTGTAGCTAAATATAAATTTAAAATCACTGTGCTACATGGTAAGTAAAAGATTTTTTAAAAGGTAAAGTAATTTGTTTTAAGATTATGAAAGATTTTACCTTGCATTTGCCATAATTAACTACCAGGAAAAAAAAAAAACCTATTACCCCAGTTAAGACTTCTATAAACACTGCATTCTCTTCCAATGTTTACTTTAAGCATATATGTGTTTACGATTGTTTTTGTTTTATACATTTATGATAATACACATAATTTTTTCTTTTGACTCTTTCATGTATTATGGGCACTTTTTTCTGTTTTTACTAGTTGAAACCAGAATCTTTAATGTTTACATAATATTAAATTAATTAACAGATGATTTTAGCCCCCCCCCAAAAAAAAGCTTCATTATTTGACATGTACCTATGGCATGCTTTTTCTCTTTCTTCCTTTCATCCTTTCTTTTTTCCTCTTTTTTTTCTCTTTCTCTCTTTCTTCTATCAAAAATAATTTATTGTTGTTAAATTTTCACTTGCTCCCTTAATATTTTCTTTTGGTAAATTCCTAAACCTATAATGATAAGTACAAATGATATACCTATCTTTAAGACTATCAGATGGAACCAGACACTGTGATTCATGCCAGTAATCCCAGCACTTTAAGAGGCTGAGGTAGATTGCTTGAGCCCAAGAGTTCAAGACCAACCTGAGCAACATAATGAAACCCTGTCTCTACAAAAAATAAAAATAAAATTAACCCAGTGTGGTGGTATGCCTATAGTCCCAGCTAGTCAGGAGGCTGAGGTGGGAGGATTGTTTGAGCCTGGGAGGGCAAGACTATAGTGAGTTATGATTGCACTGCTGTTATCCAGCAATCTCCCAAAAAAAAAAAAAAAAGGAAAAAAGGACTAGCAAATGGAGGTAAGCATTAGGAAGAAAATCAAAGCAGGAAGGGAGGAAGGAGAGTGGCTTACAATTTTTGAAAGGGTTATTAGGTAAGGCTGCTGTGAGGAAATAACAGTTGACCTGAGATTTAAAAGCAAAGTGGAATTGAGCCATGGGACCACCTATGGGAAAGTTCTTCAGGGCAGAGGAATCAGTGGGTATGAAGGCTCTGAGGTTGGAACTTGTTTTCAGCTTTCTATGGCAGCAAGGAGTATAGCAGGGCTAAAGCGGAGTGAGCTTGAGCCAGGTAACTGACAGGGGGTGCTAGACCCCATAGAAGGATTTTGTTAGCCTAGGGGTAACAAATCTAAGTAAGACTCAGAGCCATTGAAGGATTTCAAGCTAGAAAGTGGCATGGTCTTTTCCCTTTGTAGAAAATAACTGTAGAGGCAAGAATAGAAGCCTCAGACCAGTTTATTAAGAAACCACTGCAAAGGTCCCACAGAGAAGATCATGGTAGGACAGTGTCTTCGTTCATTTCTTGTTGCTTATAACAAAATACCTGAAACAGGGTGATTTTTAAGGGAAAGCAATTTCTTAACCGTTCTGGAGGCTGAGAAATCCAAGGTGGGGGAGCTGTGTCTGGTGAGAGTCTTCTTGCTGGTGGGGACTCTCTGCAGAATCCAGAGGAGGCACAAGACATGATATCACATGGCAATGGGGCTGAGCAGACAAATGTTCCAGGTCAGGTCTCTCATCTTCTTGTGAAGCCACCAGTTTCCCTCCCATAATAACCCATTAATTCATTAATCCACTCATTCATTCATGAGGGGAGAGTTCTCATGATCTAATCACCTCTTAAAGGCTCCATCTTGTAATCTTGCCACACTGGAGGTTAAATTTCAACATGAATTTTGGAGGGGACAAATATTCAGTCCATAGCGTGGTATCAAACAATAGTTGAAATGTTCTTTGGTATGCACTCTCAACAAAAAAAAACAAAATCACTAAAATAAAAACTATATGTGTGTTTGAGAGAGAGATTTTGATCTTTGCTATTTTGGTAGGAAACATATTGCTCTAACTTCTAACTTATTAATCATTAGGCTTTATAGTTAATGCTACAAAATATTTATTCAATTGTTTGTCATGTGTTTTGTGGGGTTTTTTTCATGTACTGTATACTCATCTTAATGCCAGATTTATTGGAATGAGTTTTCATTATCAACTTAAAGCTTGAGAATTCATATTATTTTTACTCATACCATTCATATTAACCTTTTGTCTATCAAAATTATGCCAAATATTTTCCTAGTTTATTGGCCTAGTTTTTTCTCATAAGATTTCATTTTTCTTTAAGTTTTCAATTTGAGGCCAAGAGTCTTCTTGTTAGTTGCACCTTTAATTTTCCTCTGAGCCAAGATTCCTTTAGGACAGCTGTTCTCGATTTCCAGGTGCTGGAGCTCCTTTCGTTTCAATCTTCAGGAGCACTGCCCACAGGGCTCTCTCTGGCTGTCTACTTGCTGTGAATAATTTATTTATGGGTCAGTGCCAGACCTTCTCTACTTCCTGACCAACTGTTGGAGGAGAAGTATGAAAGAAGAGGCCAGCTGAGCTGGGGATGTAGGAGAAGTGTTTGTTAGATGCTACAAATAGCAAGTATAAGGAATTAATCAGAAAGCAGGCAATTTCCCCCTGAATTTCTGACCTAGAAGTTGAGTAGAGGTGGAGCAAAAGTTCCCAGACCTGCTTTAAGCCGACCAATTTCTTCCTTACAGTGACATAGTAGTGATGGGAATTAAAAAGACCTAATTCTATTGACTTTACAGTAAGTGTTACACCCTAAAATCAACTGTAGAGGCAAGAATAGAAGCCGCAGACAGACCAGTTAGTTAAGAAGCTGCTGTAGAAAATCCCTGAAAGCAGATCATGGCAGGATAGTGTCTTAGTCCACTTCTTGTTGCTCATAACAGAATACCCAAAACGGGGTAATTTTCAAGGGAAAGGGATTTATTTCTTATAGTCATTGTTGTGAGACAATGTGACTGTCGACTATTACGTTTTGGTAAGAATGTGGATATACTTATTTCTATCCTACCAAGAAGAGACCATCTGGGTTTTGTTCACCTAGTTGTACCCAGCTCTTAGTACAATCTCTGACATTCAACAAATGTTTAGATATTTGTCGACAAATGGATGACTCTGAATTAAGCCATGGTAGTAGTGAATGGAAGACATTGTATCACAGGCTGGTAGTCAGATGTGTTATAAAATTAGTTCTATTGCCCCACTTGGTAAAACAGAGCAGTGCTTTTTGGCTCTGATCGCTGTTAGTACCTACACTTCCAGGTTGGTGCCATCAGGAACCTCAGGATTTGGTAGTAAAATTTGCTTTTTTACTTCGTTGTCTGGTACCAGTCGGCTCTCACAGTTTTTCTTTGTTTTACTGTGGTTCTCAGATCTCTTCTTTGTGCTAGTTGGTATCATTTTCCTTCAAATTAACCTCTTCTAAAGTAAGTTTTGGATGGTGATGATTTGGCGTATTTAAGCTCTCATTCACGGGGTAGTACTTGGGGTAAGTATGGAAGGATCGTTATATGCTTTTCCCTGGTAAATCAATCCCTTTTTACAGAGACGAACAAATCATTATTAAACCAAATGATTATAGAACAGATGATACTTTTTATTGGTGATAAATTAGAATTCTTTAGACTTAAGAAATCAAATGAGGTATCTTATTCTAAAACCAGCTTTCAGTGAGCATTTCATCAGAGTATGATGAAATGCCCCTGATGTGTATGCTTCTGTGTGACTTCTCTTTGATGTCATCACTGCCATTGCTTTCTGTGATAAATTTCAGTTTTGATACTTCTGTTACATTACTGTGTTTTCCCTATGCTGATAACTAGAGCTGAATGCTTGTTGTTAAACAAGAGATATGTCTAGTCCTACCAAGGGGCACTAGAGAGTGGAGAGGTTGCTTAGGTGTGGAAGCAGAGAGTGAATAAGGCAATAACACAGGTCGATCAGAGGAAACTGGCATGTGATGAAATAGAGGTGCTTAGGGTGGTGTATCTCCATTTGTAGTAAATTGAGGATCCAGGGAGCAGAAGGCATCCATCTGTGTCTTCCTTATGTGTTCAAGGAAAGAGAAGTTTGGACCAAGGATAAGACTAAGATAAAACTGGGAAGAATAAAATAGGTTCTTCAGCATCTAGGAGAAAACATCAGAAATGGGAATAGCCTGTGCTCAGAGGATGGCGAAGTTGAGCTTCTCCAGAAGAGAGATTGGGTAGCTACCTAACTGTGTCACCTACATAACCCCAGGCCTAAATATCTCTCTGCTCACTGGAGGAGTAACATAAATGATCATCAAATAGACTCATCTCAAAATCTACAGAACACTGAGCTTTAAATTTATCTGCTTATGATTTCTCAAATCTGTATTTCTGTAGCCTTGGTACAATCTCAAACCTTTATCAAAACTTGTTTAAATTCAAGCGTCTTGACTTAAAACCTTGTCTTATAATGTAATATCCTCTCAACACAAAATACAAGTTCTACATTTATGTGTTGATTTTTTTAGCTCTATTTTGGATCAATTATTGAAATATCATCATCATCATAAATGTTGTAATGAAATGAAACGGCCTAATTGCAGTCACCTCTTTTCTCTCCTCTGCTGCATTTTTAGAAAATGGGTCAAAGTCAATGTAGGGTATTTGTGTTCTTTTCCTGCTTCCAGTTTATTTGCTTGAGTATCCATTTCCTGAATAAAACCAGATTTACTAAATAAAAGGAACAGGCTATGGAATAAAGAAACCAATCATTGCTCTTGCTCTATATTTTAGATACATCTCTCTCCCACACTTGGAACTGCTCACCTCGCAATTCCAGAAAAGAGTTCTGATTTTTTAGTGACTTGTAAACATTCTTTGCTTCCTGTAGGTGGAATGGCTGAAAAATGAGGAGCCCATTGACTCTGAACAAGACGAGAACATTGACACCAGGGCTGACCATAACCTGATCATCAGGCAGGCACGGCTCTCAGACTCAGGAAATTATACCTGCATGGCAGCCAACATCGTGGCTAAGAGGAGAAGCCTGTCCGCCACTGTGGTGGTCTATGGTAAGACCAGCCCAAAGGCCAGGAATGGATAGGGAGGGCACAGAGGTAGAGGCATGTGTGTTTTATTAAAACTTTGAATGTATAGAGCTGCAAAGACCTTGGGGTTCATTCACTGAAGTGCTCTATCCTGCCTCCCCCATCTGGCAGGTGAAAACACATCACTGTTTCTATTAATGTGTTTGCTGTTCCGTCCAATATTGGACTTCCGTGTGACAGTCAGTGACATTTCCAATTTCTCTTTTAAAAATAATAAAAAGTTGTTTATTTTCTTCCATTATGTTTATATTTGAAAAGAATTGAGATGGGCAACTTCTGCTTCCCACGCCTCTCAAACCCAACACACACCCCAGTTTTTCCTAGACCTGCTGTCAGGTAGTCTCTCCCCTGGTATGTGAAATCCTCCAAAAATAAACAATACTATTTGCTGAATATCTCAGGTATTGTATAAAAGAAGTTCCCAGCTATTTAAGTAAAGGCATTCCCTTCCACAATAGAAGAGCCCTGGGATTTATTTTTGAAGCACTTAAAGTCATAGATATTCAAATGCTGATATTTTCTTCTTGTACTCTGGATATTCAAGTGCTTTAGAGATTTATTGATCAGTTCTTTCTGTTTCTTATAATTTTCCTGCAAGGCAAATTCTGCGTCCCTCCTATATCAGATGAATAGGCTGAGGACTAGATGAGGTGACCCCACTGTTGTCTCATGATGGAGCAGCCAGTGGGGCTGCACAGCCTCTCGGTCCCCGGATGCCTGACTCACAGCACCTGGCACAGTGGCTTGCACATAGTAGGCAATCAGTAAAAACCTCTCTCCTTTTTTTTCTCCCCTCCCCATTTTTCTCTCTCAGTGAATGGAGGCTGGTCTTCCTGGACAGAGTGGTCAGCCTGCAATGTTCGCTGTGGTAGAGGATGGCAGAAACGTTCCCGGACCTGCACCAACCCAGCTCCTCTCAATGGTGGGGCCTTTTGTGAGGGAATGTCAGTGCAGAAAATAACCTGCACTTCTCTTTGTCCTGGTGAGATATATGCAGATTCCCTTTTCCCTTCTGATCCACCAACACTATTAAGCTGGTGTGAAGCAATCAATGTTACCTTCTTTTCCAAAGTCACCCTCTCCCAAGTTCTTAGCATAGAACCTTTATCCAAGGTGCAAATGTAGAGCTCATTGTCGTGGCAGGAACTTGGGTGAAATACCTCTGTGCAATGTTTTGGGGCATATTTTTTAAAACTCAGATGACACTGAACATTCACCATCAATAAGCCAGTTGCTATGAAGTCTTGTTATACTGCCAGTGTTTGGTTGGGCTAAGCCATCCCCTTCTCTCCTTGGGTTCTCCCATCTTGTGGCCTGTATTTGTATAATAGTTAGCAGGGATTAGCACAAAAGAATGGGTGACAAATGTTTGACTCTTTATCGTTAGTTAATCATAACACTTTATCAGTTCTAGTTTTGTATTGATTTATAAGACAATTGGTGGAGACCGTACACTGTCACAGCAGTCTGTGTTGTACATTTGGTCTATGCTTATCTTTCTTTCTGTAAAAAGAGATACTTCATTTACCAAGTATGGCTTTTATAAATTCCTTTGTCTTTTACTGGCTGTAACCCAATTTATACAATAAGAAATAGACGAGATGGAAGATGACCTTCTTTACGGAACACATATCTTCCCACTGAGAAATAAATTGATCCTGGGTCTCACATGCACTGCAGAACATTAACTCCAAGGACACTGGACTAGGGCCTCATGTCTTTATAATAAAATTGCAAATTTAGTTGCAATCGAAGTTAAGGTGGGGCTCTTCCCAGCAGCATATTCTTGGAGTTTCATTTTGGATTTATGTTCAATAAGCATTTATTGAGTGCTTACTATGTGCCAGGTACTGTGCAGGATACTTTTACATACATAATGTCATTTACTCCTGTGTTGGGAGCTTTATTATTCCCAGTTGGCAGACGTGGTAAAGTGAGGCTAAGTAACTCGCCCAGGGTTGCCCAGGGGATAAGTTGACAGATCCAAGACAAGGACACATTTTGCTTCAAGTTCAGTATTTTTTTTAATATTACCCTATTCTTGACTAATTGATTTAGATTAAAAATTGCAGTATCTTAGATAACCCACGTAAGCATGGTTGGACTATTCCTAGGAGGTAAAGGGCAATTGCCTCAGACATCTGCCATGATCTCTAGGGTTGCTTTTTAGAGGAACTAAATTCGGTTTGTTCTTTTCTACATACAGCAGCAGTCCATGACCCAAGAAATTCTATTTATATAAGACCTGGTGTCTTGGGGTTTGACTGACCTCTTTTAGTTTAATGCTATCGATATATTTGGGTTTAACTTTGTACGGTTTAGGGGCTGCTAGGGCTTAAAGATAGTTCATTCTACTCTGTCCTAAATGATCAACCCCTAAGAAAGTGGCTGATTATCAATGGTTACTGCACACAGTTTATCTGTCCACCTAAGATGTACTTGGGCATGAAAGACTGGGAAAGAATGGGTCATGACAAATTTTTAGCAAACCCAGTGGTGCTGAAAATACGAATGCTTGCCTAAATTTGGTAACTGGTCTCATCCTGAAATAGCAAGAGTATTACACCACTGCTTTTGTAAGCCTGTCTCTTCAGGAAAGAAACCATGGAGAGAAGATGAGTAGATATGTTCTTTTGTTTCTGTTTGGTGGTTATTTCCTTAAAATCCAGCTCTAGAACAACAGCAGTCCTGGGGTGAGTCTCCTGACAGCTACTTAATTCATTCTAATGATGGTTTCTTTTGTTTCCCTTTGAAGTGGACGGGAGCTGGGAAGTGTGGAGTGAATGGTCCGTCTGCAGTCCAGAGTGTGAACATTTGCGGATCCGGGAGTGCACAGCACCAGCCCCGAGAAATGGGGGCAAATTCTGTGAAGGTCTAAGCCAGGAATCCGAAAACTGCACAGATGGTCTTTGCATCCTAGGTAACACCTTCGGTTTAACATCTTCAGTGTTTGTTCATAATATCTGTTATGCATCTCAAGAAAGGAAGCTACAGCCATTAATGTGGTTAAATGAGTTAGCAGAAAGCCAAGTTGCTAAGGGCAAAAAGAAATTAGTTAAAAGGTGCAGAAAAGCAGACAAATGCATTTTAATAGAGATAGTATAAATGCATATACTTTTTCACTGTGCATTCTGTAGATGTGTATAATTATTAATTTAATTTGATAACATCTTAAGAGAAAATACTTAAGAAAATATTTTAGATTTTTACAAGCTACCATTTTTAATTTTGGCAAAATTCTGATACTGATCACTCCATGCTTATATTTCCCCCCTAAGAATTTTGCAGCACAGTAAAACATTTAATGAATCTTTACAAACCATGGGTTCTGTGGCAAAGAACATGTGTTATGACTGTTATCTTAAAAATGATGGGGGAGGTTGGGCACAGGGGCTCATGTCTGTAATCTTAGCATGTTGGGAGGTCGAGGCAGGCAGATCACAAGGTCGGAGTTTGATACCAACCTGGCCAATATGGTGAAACCCAGTCTCTACTAAAAATACAAAAAAATTAGCTAGGTGTGGTGGTGCATGTCTGTAATCCCAGCTACTCGGGAGGGTGAGGCAGGAGAATTGCTTCAACCTGGGAGGTGGAGATTGCAGTGAGCTGAGATTGCACCACTGCACTCCAGCCTGGGCAACACAGCAAGACTCCATCTCAAATTAAAAAAAAAAAAAAAAACAAGATTGGGGAAAGGAGAGTGATACCTGAGGAAGTGGGTGGCTTTATATCACATGAAGCTGGCAGAGTAGCAAGTAGAATGTTTGTTGCAAACTTCTCAAGCCTTTGCTTTATTGCTGAGATGACATTATTACCATCACCAAGGGACTATCTGCCTGGGTTACAAGACATGGGAGGGTCAAGTAGAGTCAAAGAGAAATAGGTTTTAATTTGGTGCTCTTCCTTATTTACTTTGTGATCTTTGGGCAAGGCGAAATGATAACATTTGAATGCTGTATGGCACAGAGTAGGTACACAATTGATATGGATCTCTTCTCCACTCACCCACTCAGATGACCCAGGGTGTGTTGATTTTGCTGGGGTCTTTAAAAAACACAAGACTGAGCAGTTATTTCTCTAGAACTGTTTGCCTTCTTGGAAAATTCCTTGGGAAATATCCAGCAAAAAATACCATACCTTACTAGTTTGTGATCTTCTCAGGGAGATGTGTCACCTTTGCTTTGGGAAGATGTCAGTATGGAGGAAATATCTAAGTTGGTTTTATTTTTCTGCCTCAGTGTGACTGAGTACCCTTGAAGGCAGGCAGCTGCTACCTATTGTATTTTCAAACTAAATCTGTATGGTTCATACATTGGTTAAAATGATTAGTACATTGAAATGAGCACTTCCTGATAGCCTACAGTGCCTTTATTTTCTAGTATAAGCACGATTATCCTGCATGCATCAGATAAAATACAGGAGGTTGTAATGGAAGACCACCTACCCACCAGTTGTAGTTTGGGTAGGCTCTCCAATAAATGCATACTAACCATTTGCTGCCTTCAAAGAGCCTTCCCCCTTCCTAAATGTAAGGAAATTGAACACAAGCTCAATAGAAGGATGTTTAAAGAAATGTGCTTCTCATCTCTCTTGAATACCACCAGATTTTTCTAAAACATACACTTGAGGTATGACTCTTTTTATTTCGGTTACAGGAAAATACAAACAGAACACTTAGAAAACCACTCATGTGTCACTAAAACTACACATGGCCAATGTCCATAGGAAGGGTTCACTTAGTAAGCCAATGAATTGCCTAAAGCAACTGTATGTGCCTGAACTATGACCATGAGGAAAGAACTAAGCTTTTTGAATTTTACAAGTACATATACATCTGATTAATTTTATGCGTCAACCTGACTGAGCCATGGATGCCCATGTTTTTAAGTTAGTATACTTGGTCTGTGAATTTCATGTCTTCTAAAGAACCATGAAGATATAACTATTTGGCTACTGGTTGTATTTTTTATACTCATAGTAATAATAATAACCTTCACTATCAACCACAGATTGGACTTGCACTTGGGGAAAATCTATGGATATCAGGCTTCAATCTTAATTGACTAAGACTTAATCTTACAATTACTGGTTAGAAACAGATAATGGTTAGCTCTTAATATAACAAAGAACTGTTATCCAACACACAAATATAATTTTTTTTTGCATTTGCATTGTAATAGCTTGTCGTTTATCAGTTGAATTAAGAGTTCTGTTTAAGGCTGAAAGGACTTAGCACTGAAAATGTACTGGCAAGCCTCAATCCTAACTCTGACATCCATTTGAGATGCTGTATTAGTCAGGGTTCTCCAGAGAAACAGAACTAATAGGATATGCACACACATAGAGAAAGAGTGCAGTGGAGAGATATTTAAAGATATTTATTATAAAAATTGGCTCATGTGACTCTGAAGCCCAGTAAGTTCCAAATCTGCAAAGCCAATGTCCCAGTTCAGGTCCAAAGGTTGGCAGGCTGCTGTGGAGCCAGGAACATCTGTCAAGGAGCATTCTGTCATACTCAGGGCAGGGTTGGTCTTTTGTTCCGTTTAGGTCTTCAACTAATTGAATGAGGCCCACCCACATTATGGAGGGGCATCTGCTTTATTGAGTCTATGAATTTAAACGTTAATCCTATCTAAAAACACTCTCACATAACCATCTAGAACAATATATGACTAGATATCTGGGCACCCCATGGCCCAGTCAAGTCAACACAAAATTAACCCTCACAGATGCATATGTACTTTTGTGAAATTAAAGCAGCTTAATCCTTTCCTAGAGTGGAAATTAAACAGGAAGATAGGCTTAAAATGTGTAAAAAGATCTCTGTTAAATCCCCCCATGAGTTGAAAATGCTACATAAGCCTTTTCTTTCTATTCAGTCTATTAATTTCTTCCATTTCCTTTTTCACTTCAGCATGTTTTTTCTAGCCTTCATTGTATGCATGTTAGTACATTTGTCAAATATGATGAGAGACTTTTGATGGCTATAGTGACTAAGATTTTTGAAGGAAAAAGGGTGAAGTCTATGAGATTATTGATATAATTAAGATATATTTGTGTATCAGTAGGAAAGGGATGTGTTCATAAGAGCCCAACACCAGGATGTATTCTTTTTAGAAAGTGGCTACTGATATCAATAAAAATGAATAACATCAGGCATAGTGGCTCACTCCTGTAATCCCAACACTTTGGAAGGCCAGGGCAGGAGGATCACTTGAGACTAAAAGTTCAAGACCAGCCTGGGCAACATAGCCAGACCCTGTCTCTACAAAAAATAAAAATTAAAAAAATGTAAGTCAGCCGGGCTCATTGATTCATGCCTGTAATCTCAGCACTTTGGGAAGCAGAGGCGGGCAGATGACCTGAGGTCGGGAGTTTGAGACCAGCCTGACCAACACAGAGAAACCCTGTTTCTACTAAAAATACAAAATTAGTCAGGCATGGAGGCGCACGCCTATAATCCTAGCTACTTGGGAGGCTGAGGCAGGAGAATCGCTTGAACCAGGGAGGCAGAGTTTGCACTGAGCTGAGATCACGCCATTGTACTCCAGCCTGGGCAACAAGAGTACAACTCCATCACAAACAAATAAATAAACAAACATCAGCCAGACACGGTGGCTTATGCCTGTAGTCCCAGCTGTTCTGGAAGCTGAGGTGTGAGGATTGCCTAAGCCCAGGAGGCTAAACCTGCAATGAGCCATGATCATGCTATTGCAGCCCAGTCGAGGCAACAGAGTGAGATCCTGTCTCAAAAAATAATAATAAAATAAAAATAACACTTCACTATCTCTTCAGGAAGCAATGAACAGCAACCCAGTTAAATGATGCCAACATCACTCTGAGCTGCTCACTGGTACTCTGTCAGAGTGCTCTTGGTGAAAATAGCTGTGCTCTGAGGATCGAGCTCCAGTGAATGCTGGCTTTGATTAAAATAGCATTTGGCAACAGCTTTATGGAGCAGTAACTTTGTTGAAGGATCTAAGTCACATTACAATTTGGGAATTTTCTTCATCCTGATTTTCTTCCTTGACACTCAACATGATCCTAAAGCAATTCCTCAATTTCCACCTTCTCTTGGAGATTTCGCAATGGCATTTCTTGGCTGTCAAATGACCTACAAGTCTTTGATTTTACTCAACCTTCAACAAAATATCTGGTTTTTCTTTGTTGTCTCTGAGGGCTACATTTCTCTTAAAGATGAAGCTGCCACTCTGAATGATCACTTTAATATCTGAGTATTATTGTTACTTGTTTAGTTGTGACTGGAACAGAGAACCTTAATGCTACACTGTCAAAGATGGCCACACCTAGATTCTCTCAACAAAAAAATAAATACTGCTGGCACACAGCAGCTTATGCCTGTATCCTAGCATTTGGGAGGCCCAGGAGGGAGGATCGCTTGAGGCTAGGAGTTCAAGACTAGCCTGGATAACCTAGCAAGACCTTGGTCCCTACTAAGGAAAAATGGAAAAGTAGCCAAGTGTGGTGGTGCATGCCTGTAGTCTCAGCTATTCAGGAGGCTGAGGCAGGAGGATCACTTGAGCCCAGGAGATTGAGGCTGCAGTGAGCTATGATTTCACCATTGCACTCCAACCTGGGTCACAAAGGGAGACTCTGTCACTTAAAAATTAAGTAAATGTCCCAAGATTGGTAAGAAGCAGATTAGGAATTTTTTGTCAATAACAGTGACTCCACAAATCTAAATTGCAAGCATAAACATGCAGCCTTTATACTAGAGTATTGCTTTTCCAGAAGAAAAAGGTAATTATGTGGTATGACTGTCAAGAAACAAGATCTTGTAGAACCATATTTTCTGTGCTTGAACACCAGCATCAGGTAGTTCTCTGACCATTGTTCCTTCTCCTTGCTGAACAGAGCTGCTTCTGTGCTCGCAGACCACAGCCAGAGGGAAATAACGTCTGTATGCCTCATTGACAGGAAGAGAATGGTGAAAATGGCAGGGTGTTTAGTTTGATCCTGATGAATAAGAGAAGCCAGCTCCCTCTCTCTTTACTCCAGCAGATATAAAACTAAGGGCATTGGCTTGAGAAGATTAAACGGATATGCTTCAAAAGTGATTAGCACCTAGATGTGTAGTGATACTAAAGCTAGAGAAATGCCACAGGGGCCTGTAAGACAGAGGAGGTCTTCAAGGCTTAGCTTACCTGATAGCTAATCCGTTCCTCTTGTCAAGATATAACATAGGTCAGTTCAACATTGACAGTTCAAAAACTGAAATATCACTAAAACGGTGGTTTGTTTCCATTTCTGATGGCTACAATGATAAGGAAAGTTTGAGTTGATGGTTAGGAAACCCCATCAAGGATAAAGACATCTACAGAATAGCAGGTTCAAATAAACATCCCTGAGCTATATCTAGTAATGTAACCACATTGTCTATTGAATGATCTACTTAAATAACCTAGAGGAAGCACTTGAAAAGGTGAAACTGTAATCAAAGGAAAGCCACGTTTTCTTTGTTAAGCATTTTCTCTTGGACCATTCTGAATCTCATTGTTATCTATTAACAGTAATTACCTAAGTTTCTTCCCTGTGTTTCCTAGGGCACTGAATCAGATAAATTTCATCCTGGAGATAGCTCTATACATCTAAAACAACTTACTTCTGTGCTAGTGGTTTCATGAAATACCTCTTTCATATATAGGATTATAGCAGATGAGTGTCCCTTTACCAAAACAAAACCTATTGATTCCTTTCTTTAGTCAGAGTCAGAAATCATACTTGACTCAGTCTTAAACTTTTTGTTGGACAAGTTCATATTTCAGAACCAGCTGAACCAGCCGCACTACACAAGTGCTTAATTATAGCATAAACTCTGTAAAGCCAAGAAACGAAAATGGCAGTAGCAAGATAACATACCAACACAGTACATTTTTCTGTGGACACGAAGCATCCTACTGCTTGCTAATTCTCTCAAGTGCTTTTAATTTATATGACATAGTAGGTGCTCCGTTTTACATAAAGACTTTTTCCTAGAAATACTCAATAGTTTGCCTTTCTACATAACAATTAATTCAGAATTTTCTTTCATGTATACTGCACAGCAAATGTGGATATAACATTGCAGACACACAGGAGCCATAAGAACGTAGATTTGGGCACATACGGTGTCATTAGCAGCTCAGCAACAATCCCTTCCCCATGCCCCAATGAACACTTTCCCGTTATGGGACCCAATATGAAGACCAGTGAAGAACAAGCTTTAACAAGACAGAGTGGAGTGGCTCAGGACTGAAGTTTCCATTATGCTTAATTAAAAAGAAAGCAGAGATGGTGTAATATTCATGTGTCTTAGTGAAGGCATTAAAAACAATTTTTTTTTACAAAGCTAAAACTGTCATTATTGTGCCTCTTGATGGGCATTTGCACTCAAGTGCCATATCCTGAGTGGATTGGACATAAACAAGATCAAGAATAAAATACATGCAACAAATTACCATAATGCTTCTCCCTTTGTTACCCACGCACTATTGACTTTTCTATTTTTATGCCTCATTAATAAAAAGAAAAAGACATCTGATTGTTTTCTTGAACATGATCTCCCTTTTCAATGAAGACTGCCCTTCATCCATTGGTTTATGATTGATATGTATTTCATAAGCTATTAAAAACCTGTGGCCTTTCCTACCAACCAGGTCTGAAACACTTAAGATGCCTTTTGTCATCCCGGAAACTTTTTCTGTTGTCACCATCTTCTCTTTATTTTGTCATGGATCTATGCTACAGGTACATAGCCAGGAATGAGGAGCCTAGGTAAAAAATGCTTTCTCAGCTAATAGAAATGAAGTCAGTTATTATGCTTGTCTCTCTCTTCCTCTCCTTCTACCTACTTTTTCCCATTGCTACCCACTTCCCCTCCCCCCAACATATTTCAATATGTACTTTTCCACTATACTTACATTCTTTTGGTGAAATTAGACAAGAAGTGCTATGTTGCACTTCAGAAATACAGTCTCTGGAAGGTTGTTTCTCTCAAGCACATCTTGTTAACTTTGTTCATTTTATGAAAGAAATAGAAATAAAACACCTCCACTGTAAGTAAGGGCTCTAAAACTGAATTTGGGCAGCTGGAGAGCAGGATGTATGTACCTCCAGATCATATTACTTAGAGAGCGAGGAAGAAAACTAAAGCAAAACGAAGTAAATCAAACACAAACCCAAGAAAACTAAACAAACAGATAAGAAGTCCCCGTGATGCTGTAAACTGTAGACAAACCCATTAGGAAGCTTAAAAATATTTCTTAAATTATAATCTTAGAAGCAGATTATCGGTAAGAGTGCAAATCCATAACAAAGAAGACTTTTATAGATGACATCCCCAAGAAACACTGAACTGGGAACTGTTGGAAGGTACAGAGGTTGAGCTTCAGGGAGGCTGGCCCAGCTTGGGCCTGCATTGATCTGGCATTAAGAACACAGGCTAAATAGCCTTCAGAGCTCCTCTGTGACTGAGTTGAAACCAGCTATTCTCTTTTTGAGGTACTCAAAATGGACAGGAACCTAGAATTGGAAGAAATGAATGAATTGAGCCTGTTGCATGTGAATATTCACCCCCTAGGTGAAGGATAGGTTGAACTCTCAGGGCTCTGCAGTGAGATTATTTGAGTTTGAATTTTGATCGCAATGCTATGAACAGGAGCACATTGAAAAACTGTCTTAATTTCTCTAAGCTTAAATTTGCTAATCTATAAAATAATTATGACAGTATCTATTACAAAAGGTTCTTTGTGAGAAGATAAATTAATCTGAGTAAAGCACTTTCACTCCACAGTAAGCACCCCATTATACAAAATAATAGTAATATATAGTGTGTGTGTGGAGGGGGGTGTTTTGTTTTGTTTGAAACAGAGTCTCACACTATTGCCCAAGCTGGAGTTCAGTGGCACAATCATAGCTTACTGGAGCCTCAAACTCCCGAGTTCAAGTGATCTTCCCACCTTAGGCTCCCAAAGCACTAGGATTACAAGTGAACCAGTGTGCCCAGCACATGTCTGTGTGTTCTAATAAAGGAATTCTTGGGGCAGAAAAAATTATGTTTTCCATGTTCTTCAAGAGTATCAACAGTGTGATACTTTCTATATTTGGTTAAAACTTTCCCTAATACATCTGGTTAAGATAGTGTCTAATGAAACAAAATGTACTTGTCATTAAAATCTATAGAAGACATTCTTTATACATTCATTACATTCTTTATACAAACTATTTTTGAGCAGTAATTTGAGAAATACTGTCAGTTTTCAAAGAGTTTAGGAGAACTCTAACAGTTCACAGGGACTCTCTAACTTTCTGTCAGACAAAAGTATCAATATCCTTTCCTAGAAATTCTCATAAATAGCTGAATGAACTACTGTCCATTGGCTATCCTTCCTCTGCTCAGCTGGTAGGATTTGGTCCTGAGAAGGTGACACACCAGGGGAGCTATAAGGTCTCAACAATTTATAAAATTGTATGATTCTAACCAACAGTTAAAATCAGCTCAAAGTCATACACTGTTGTGCACACCTATATAGTCCTAGCTATTCTGGAGGCTGAAGCAGGAGGATCACTTGAGGCCTATATGTTCAAGGCTATAGAGTGCCATGATTGTGCCCATAAATAGCCCACTGCACTTCAACCTGGACAACATAGCAATACTCTGTCTCTTAAAAGTAAAATTTTTAAAACCCTCAAGAGAAACTCAGGAAAGGGAAGGATGGACATCTGAACCACTGGTAAGAAAATCAGTTCTCACCATACTGAGAGTAGAATATACAGGCTTCTCTCCTCACCATGTTGAGAGTAGGGGATATACAAGCTTCTGTCATTCATAAGAAAAACGTTTATTCTGACAACCTGGGCAGAAAATACTTCTTATATTTTTACTTATTTATTTATTTGTTTGTTTATTTATTTGAGACAGAGTCTTGCTCCGTCATCCAGGCTGGAGTGCATTGGTGCAGTCTCAGCTCACTGCAACCTCTGCCTCCTGGGTTCAAGCAATTCTTCTGTCTCAGCCTGCTGAGTAGCTGGGATTATAGGCACCTGCCACCATGTCTAGCTAATGTTTACATTTTTAATAGAGATGGGATTTCGCCATGTTGGCCAAGCTGGTCTCGAACTCCTGACCTCAGGTGATCTGTCCACCTTGGCCTCCCTAAGTGCTGAGATTACAGGTGGTAGAAAATATTTTTTATAAAGCAAATCCTAATTTGTCAACCCAAATTCAATTTTTTTTTAATGGAGTCTGGAGAAACAAAACACAACAACGTGTACATTACTAGAGTGTATTGCAGTCTATACATTCCAGGATTACCATTCTGTTACAAACCAGTTCGAGAACAATGATTTGTTGCATGCCTGGTACTCTCTTATTCCACATTCCCAGATTCCAAAATTAGCAATCTTGCCGTATTTATTTTCAATATTTATTTATTATTATTTTTTGTTTTTGCTGTTAGTAATGATTGATATCCAAGGTCCCTTTTAGTCAGGATGTTTCCCAAATTTTGGCTTTCTGTCATATAAAGCAAACTCTCCTCATTTCATTAATTCTGTAAATTATAAATTTTACATTTGCAGTGTAATCAATCAGGATTCAACAGCACAAAACCCTGGGCAAGAAATATTCGTCTGGACTAGAGAAAGATTTAATGTCTGAGATCATAGAGTGGTTTGGCTATAAAAGAAGTGGCAAGAACCCAATCAGGGCAGTGATTTAAAACTGAGTAATCTATTGTTGTAAAAAAGTCAGTGGCCTCTGGGGTGTGCTGAACAAAGCAAATTAATGGAGATAAAGGAAACCTCTTTGTTTTGATTCCACCTTTTCTCTTTAAATTACAAACTAAATACAGGGCTCTTCAAGATCATTATGAAAGGTGATAAATAGCATAAAGATAATGATAATGTCTATTGATGATGTTAGTATCTACTCCATTAACCCTGCCCTTCCCCTTTCTCCAGAGCTTCAGTGCTATGAATAAGAAAAGACCTGGCCTTGCTTACATATGTTTAGTTCAGGACAAATGTTAGTGTTCAATGGAATGGAAAATTGCCATGGTCATTTAGAAAGATATCACAAGGTACTAAAAAGATCTCTAAACAAGGAGTCAGGAGTCCTAGTTCCCAGTTCAGATCTTTTGTTAACTAGTGCCTTATCTTGGGCAAATCTTATAATCTTGCACCTAATGTCTGTAACTGTAAAATGAGGAAATTTGGGCAAGAAGATCACTAAGTTTTATTTTAGCTTAAGAACTTGAGATAGATACACACATCTCTCTCTCTCTCTCTCTCTATCTATACATACATATACACACACACACTACATAAGCACATTAAAATAGATACACATGTAAAACATGAACATACATTGCAGCTATATATTTACCAGATTCCAGATACATACACACACACACATATTTTATATATATATATGTATATATATACATTATATAATATGAAAATAATACCATTGACATTTCAGTGACTTCAGATTATGTGGTTTTTTTTAATGAGTTTTGAGGAGAAGTTTATTCTAATTCATTCGCAGCTAAAATCAGCCATTTGAGTGATTATTACATAAAGTAATTTGGGCAACTTTTAGATATGAAACAAATTGCCCTTCCCCAACAAAACAAGTTGCTGGTCTCAGCTAGGGACTGACTTATCAAATCCAGCCTCTTTAGCATTGTACTCCAAACTCCTCATCAAGAAGCCACAATGACCTATGAATTCATGTAGAATATAGGAAATTGATGAACTTTGACTCTGTAATATTTGTGATTGAAATTACATACACTGTATAAAGCTTAACAGTGCCAATTCATCTGACAGATATTTATTGAGTACCTGCTATATTCTATTTATTGTTCTAGGTACTGGAAATAGGTAAACAAGACAGATGTAGACCCTATGTACAGGTATTTTGGTCTGTAATGTTAGATAAATGTTTGGGCTAGCGTGAGGACTAATGAAGCTGAAAAACAATTTGGAAGTCGAGGATCCTCAATTTATAATTTCCCTTTAAGCATTTTTTTAGTGAGTCAAGACTGATAGCCTCATATCAGTTAAGTATTTTCTTAGCCGTCATAACAAACCCTCCCAAATCTCAACCCCCACCATCTTCCCTCTCCAAACCTCCCTACCTCCCTCCTGAGCAATTTAAGGAACAACCCTTGACACAGCAGGAAGCCACTGTGACCCTCTGGGCAAGGCTGGCACTTACAAATAGGATTCCTTTTTGACAACTTTATTGAGTTATAGTTGACAGTTAAAAATTGTATACATTTAATTTGCACAGCTTGATGATTTGATCTGTGCACTTGTACAATAGTTGCCACATCAAGCTAATTAGCATATCTATCACCTCACATAGCTCCTGTTTTTTTTTTTTTTAACTGCATGTGTGGTGAGAACATTTAAGTCTTGCCCTCTTAGCAGATTTCGAGTATACAGTACAATATTGTTAACGGTAGTCGCACTGTTTCACGCTAGATTTCTAGGACTTCTTTATCTTGCCTAATTAAACTTTATACCCCTTGACCAGTATCTCTCCATGTCCTCCATCCCAGCCTCAGCCCTTGGCAACCATCATGCTTCTCTCTGTTTCTATGAGTTTGGTATTTTTAGATTCCTCATATAAGTGAGATTATACACTATCTTTCTGCATCTGGCTTGTTTTACTTAGTATATTCTCCAGGTTAATCAGTGTTGTTGAAAGTGGCAGGATAGCCTTCTCTTTTAAGGTGAATTGTATTTCACTGTGTGTATATACTACGTTTTCTTTATCCATTTATTTATCAACAGGCATTTAGGTTATTTCCGTATCTTTGTTAAATCACATGGCAGTAAACATGGGAATGTGGATAGCTCTTCAATATATTAATTTCATTTTGATATTTTTAAATGATTTTAACTATTTGAATATTACTCTTGCCTCAGTGATTATCATGACATTAACCAATACATGATTCTCTTAAGCTTAAATTATAGAATCTGGACATTTTGTGTTCTGTTTTGAATATATACATATATATTTCTATTAAATGGAAGGTAGGGGATCAAAGCAAAAGAATTCATAGGCTAGAAAAAGGACTTTATTATGCATCTTCCCTTGGAGCATTGCATTTTATCACTTTGAGGCTAATTATTGATAAGAATGTCTTATAGATATGGGCTTAAAAGTGTTTGCAGTGGTCCAAGAGATATTTTTCTCTGCATATTCATCACAAAAACAAACTAACACACATGAAATCAGTAGGAATGGATAGAAATCACAATGAAGCTGGTATCAATCTGGAAGTTTCAATGATTGAGCTCAAAAATAAAATATGCAAATTCATTAAGGATACTTATTTGTCCAGGCCCCCCCAGTTTGAAAGAAAAAAGGGGGAAGCTTACATCTAAATGCACATTAATTATATGCTTTGACTAAGGGCAGTTCTAGAAGGTCATTGTCATCAGAAGTGACAGCCATGAGCCATCTGTTTTGGTACCCTCCTGACTTCATCTAATTAACATGATGGGATCTTGAACAATGCATAGGTAGAAGATGTCAATAAAACAGTTTTTCATTTCCTAATGTGCATCTCAACTCATAGGAGTTGTTATTTAGGTGGGTGCTTCTGCCATTCAGCCCTGGAATCCCACTAATTACCAGATTTCTCTGGGGAAACCAGTGATTTCTCTAACAGACATCACCAATTGGAAAACTCCAGGAGGAATCTCTAAAAAGTTAATATTCTCTGTGCTTGTCCTCCATGAGTATGCTCAGATTGCATTTTAAAAAGGGTAACCGATCTTGTGATGTCTATACAGGCTGGGAAGCTGTGGGGAGTGGGGTTGGAGTGAGAAAGCAAGAACTGAACTAACCCCGTAATAAGTGGAATAAATATGGCCTCTGAAGAGTCATTGCTGAGCAAGATCTTAAAAAATGAACTGAAAAGAAAAGTGGAATAAGGTAACTAAAAGGTGTCAAATCTACAGATGTGTTATATTTTATGCTCTTTTGATATTTCTGCATTTTTAATCACTGAAATAGTTTTAGGATGTATACAAGAGCTGGAGGTTGTTTTCCTGCATGTTCTATAACCTAAATGAACTTTGAACACTCGGAGGAGAACAGAATCCCCACTTGTCATTGTCTCCCTGACATATTCCAGCATAGTGCTGTTGCCAATGCAAAGCAGGCCTCATGTTTGTCTAATTATCCTTCACTGCTAATACAAGGCCTATCTGCCAGGCCCTGGGATTTCCTGCAGCCTTGGATAGCATTCAGAGGGCAAAACACCAGCTCTTAATTATTTCTAGTTACAGAGGGAGAGGAAAAGCATGAATACATGAAATACACTGATAATCAATAACCTCAATCTCTTTTCTACCAGTCAGCAAATAAGCAAATAGCTCTTAATTTCATTCCTCCTTCTCTTTTTCTTGCTGTGACTCTGTGGTCACAGTGTCACACAAATAAGCATTTAATTATGATTTACATGTTAGAGACCCATAACTGACAATGATTTTTAAAGTATAAAATATATCAAATGAACATTTGTGATATTAATTTTTGGAAAAAAACACATTATATTTTGGTGACTATAAGTAAGACAAACTGTCAAGAAAGGGAAGCAATGCCTGAAAATGGAGTAATCTCCAGAGATTTCAGGAAATAATCAGAAATTGATCTTTGCCATGGAGTCAGGAAACATTTCTGGAAGAGCTTCCCAAGGTGAGGCAACAGCCTGGATAAAAGCTTTAGTTGATCCTGGAGAGAGTCAATAGATGTATCAGACTAGTGCATAGATTTGTACTGAGGTGCTCCAGAAATTAAGTCATTTCTGGCATGATGGGACCAGTAATGCAAGATCATAAAGGTAGACGGAGCAGTTGGCCATGACTTGGAGGCAATGTGGCGTGATCGTAGATTCCTGCACACTAACACTATAGAGAATTATTGCAACACATAAGGAAATAAGCCAGAGAATAGATAGATAGAAAAGGCAGACTATTCCACAGACTTCAGAATCAACTCCTAAATCATTTAAGAGTACAAAGAATGTGGAGGGTAAATTAAAATACAAAACAGTTGGCAAATATGTTTTTGGGGGTGGCAAAGGTTTCAAAGCATGTGATTCATGAAAAAAAAAGTGGTCTTTGGAAGTAAAACTATGGGATATGACTAGTCTAGTGAAATAAAAGAAAGGTAAACATTGACTGTAATGATATATTTGAATTGCTACTGGGAAGAGAGTTGCTGTCCCACTGGGTATTTAGTCTACATTTAAGCAACGCTACTAACTGAATCTTAAAAGTGACGTAGAACCAGGTATCATGCATATCTGTGCAGTATTCAAAACCAGTGAGAGCAGATTTCAAGTAATCACCAGCTACAGATTTTGAGGAGCAGCCTTCTGTCTGCAGCCCTCACTCTATGGTTGGAGATGAACCCATCTGTCCACATGTGCCATCTCCCCCCAGGCCTGCTCTCTGCAGTCCCAGGGATGTGGGCTGCATGCAGCTGACCACATTTGTTCTCTAGTAGGGGCTGGATGTGGGTGGATGGGTAGGGATGAGGATATAAATAGCTCCTAAGAACAATGGATACCATGGAAATGCTTCAGGAACATGGAATATAAAAAAGGAAGCAAGAAATTAAAGGTGAAAAAGAAATAAATGAATCATCACCAAAAATAAAAAGTAGATTGTTCTCTCTTTCCATCATATAGATATATACCTCCCTGTCTCATATACACACAGGCAGACACAAAGCAATATCTGCCTTACAGTACTAAGTGACAAAAGCAGATTGCAGAATATATAAAAGACAATTCCACGTTTTTGTAGGTAAAAATTACAAATCACTGGAAATTTTATGTAGTCTCATATCTATAAAAATCATAGGGGATAAAGACCTAGGCTTGTATATATAAATTAACCTTCACAGTGGTTATCCCTTGGTGCTGGAATTAATCATAATACATATGATTATCTACATATGTATTTTTTATTTTGGATGCAGCAACTGCCTAGTAACTGTGTAAGTATAAAAATGAAATAAAATGAAAAAGGTAAAATGCGACCATTTAAAACACTTAAAAATGTTTGCATTTTAACTTGTAAATACACAAAAAGATGGTGAGACTGAGTTATAATAATTTATCATCAATTTCCATTTACTCAGAAGGTACCAATCAGTATATGTTAGACCCTGGGAAAACTGCTCTGATTTTTTTCCCAAACTGTAGCTCAGCTTCCACTGGCTGAAAATTGCAACATCTCTCACCTGCAAGATATAGGAAAGACCCTTCTGAGACCATTTGTATACCATAGCTAGCTACCTCAAGGCCTGTTAGGGAGGCAGAGACTAAAATTGACCACACAGATCCCAGATGTGTTACCTGGAAGTGATCATAATCACAAAAACCCAAACCTCAAATAATCGAGATCTCTTGGAGTGGGGCCCAGGGATGAGTATTTGTTTAAAAATCTCCCCAGGTGATTCTAATATGCAGCCAACATTAAGAACCATGATCCTAATGGATTAATTTACTAAGGGTCATTTGAACTTGTCCTTTGGAGAGAGGTAAAATTAAAGCAGTCTCTCACCCTGAGCCTTGTGTGAAACTGATGATTCTGCAAACAGAATAAAAGATCATAGAGCACACAATGGGTACTTCTTGCAAAGTTAGTGAAGTCAGTGGGTAGCACTCTCTTGTGCTCACTGTAGAACAATCTCGATCAGATATTTCTTGGGAAAATGCTCTATGTTAGCAGATTCCTGTCAAGGTACTATTATTTCACAAAACAGCAACACAGAATCAAATTTTGATGCTAATACCAGGGAACTATAAAGCTCTCTTGGGCACCAGAGGTTTCCAGCCATTTCCATAGGAGGATACACATTGATACGCAAGACATGCTGGACCCTAGCAAAACAAGTCCCACTGTAGAGCAGCGGCCATTTGAATAATTTTTACTCTGCTTTAGGAAATCATTGTGAATGGATTCTTGTAGAATGTGAAGGCAATGGAGCCCGCATTCTGGCCCCTGCCCTACTTTTTAACATATCAGGAGCCTTAACTTTTTCTTTGTGTTGGTCTCATAATAGCAGAGGCCGGGACTAGATAAAAGTTTGAACGTGCATTCAAGAATCCCCCAAATTCACTAGAATTTCTGATTTGGAGTTGTGACTTCTCTCCAAGCAGCAGCACAAACAGGCATTTTTTTTTTATAACTCTGACAATGATCATGATCATCGTAACAGGTTGAAATTGTGTCATTTGCTATCATTTATTACATTTATTGATGACAAATGTGATAGCTCTATGCTGCATGGATTTCCAGTTATCATGCATAATCATCAGTAGCAACCTTTAATGGGAAGTTTTATTCCCATTTTACTATGAGAACACTGAGGTTACACAGACAGAACGTAGACAATTGAAGGTTTAAATCCAGTTCTGATCCTGAGTCTACTAACGCCATCAAGCGACAATGCCAGTAACAGTAACTCCAGAGCTAGGTTAGAGGGGGAAATGCCTCACTCATGCCCCATGTGCCCTTGTTGCCTGATTTCTCTGTTTCAAGTCCAAGTCCACAGCCCTGGGCTTTTCAGCCACAGTCATTCATTCATTCTTTCAGAGCTATACCTGATAGAACTCTACTACTCCAAGTTTTTCATAGCCTGGCTGTATTAGATTTATTTTTCTGGGGCGTAGTTATATATCTCACCCTGTTTTTAATGGAGTTTCATTTTGCTATCCAGCATAATCTTCGTTCCTGTGGTTTAGAAGGAAGAAAATACTGTGAAGCTCAGTCAGAGTTCTAAACAGATGTTCTCCATGTCTCCTTGTGTAGTTGTAGCAATGTATCACTTTCAGACATCTCAGCCTTGGCCTGCCGGCCTCACTGTGCCCCATGCCAAATGCTTTCAAATACCGTGCAATAAGCAAAAACGGAGGTTAGCTTAAAACCACCAGTCATTTTATTCTGATTCTTGAATGCATTAGCATCTGGACTTTGGGAGGGACCACCTGCTCTTAGGAGAACTAGTGCTGTCACATCTGTTCAGTAAGGGAAATGCAAGTGTTCTCTGTTTTAAGAAATCTGACTGTGTAAAAAAAAAAAAAAAAGTATGATCATATCAACATAAACAAGTTATTACTTTTTTGAGGATTTTTCTTTTTAAAGAAAGATTTGGCAGAAATTACCTTTTACTATCTCACTTTGCTTTTCTATTTTAAAAAACAGTGGCCCAGGCTAGGTGTGATGACTCACAGCTATAACCCCAGCACGTTAGGAGGCAGAGGTGGGTGAGTCACCTGATGTTGGGAGTTCTAAACCAGCCTGACCCACGTGGTGAAACCCCATCTCTACTAAAAATACAAAATTAGCTGGGCATGGTGGCATATGCCTGTAATCTCAGCTACTCGGGAGGCGAGGCAGGAGAATCGCTTGAACCCAGGAGGTAGAGGTGGCAGTGAGCCAAGACTGCACCATTGCACTCCAACCTGGGCAACAAGAGCAAAACTCCATCTCAAAAAAAAAAAAAAATAGTGGCCCATTTGCAGAAGTGTGATTTGCACACACCTTGTGAAAGTTACTTCCACAACAAATCAGATGGCAAAACACACTAGGGCTGCATTTATAGCACACTGCATTCACGTAATACAAGAGCATTCTGTAGAAACCATGTTAAATACAGGAGTGAGTTAGGGTGAGAAAGATTCTATGGAGAACTCAAGAGAGCTGTGTTGATCTACCTGGGAGGGGTGATGGTACAGTCAGTCAGATAATACTTAAGTTTTAAAATGTGTACTGTGGCAGATTTGCTTCAGTTAAAAACAATCCAAAATTACAGTCTCACCTCATGCAGCTCACCTTCAGGTAAACAGAGAAGGGGATTGCGTGAGGTCCCCCTACCACTGTGTGATTCTGTGAATGATTAGCAACAGCCTGGATCCCTGTAGTCGGACAATGCCTCATCTAAACCCTAAGAAGGGACTAATGAGAAGCCAGGAACACCATGCAGATCTTCTGGAATCTTGGCATAGCATCTGAAGGGCAGTCACCTTGGGTAACTGCATTGTCGTGGAGTTGTGTGACCAGGTTGGGGGAATGGGGAGAAGAGGGACTGTGGTGTGACCCAGAATAAGCCACAGAGGCCCAGTCTCAAAGTGACCTTCAAGATTAGATCATTTTAGTGATGGGAGATGGGACAGGAGATAGTGGATGTGGACACTGGGGCCACTGAGAAAATTCCTCAGCTGAGCTCTGACTCCTTTGGCCCTGCTGAATGCCTTTTCTCTTTATCTACCTCATCTGATGGGTGCACTGCTAAATCTGTGATTATAAAATGACACCTTCTCCATTGAGAGAGATGGAACAGATTTTAGCAGATAATGGAGATGCAAAACAAACAAAAAAAGAGTGATTTCTTAAAAACAAATCTTTAACGTGTTCACTGTGCCACACCCACACCTGATAAGAATGGATAAACAGGCAGAGTTGGGGACTTTTTAATCCAGGCTATGATTACTGCAAACCAAGGCAGGATCCCTTTAAATATTTATTTGCTGGTTCATTTTTCTATCATCTAGAGTGAAACGGCATCCCTTACCTGAGCAGGCTTCTGGCTGTATATAATAGAGCGACAGCTGAAAGCTCACTGTTCTCCTCATGCTGATAAGAATCTAGCAAATGCAACAGAGAGAAATGCTAGTAAACCTACAGGAAAATAAATTTTTAAATGATGAAGTAATCATCCTATAATTTTTTTATTTTTCAAAAGAGAAATTAAAAAAAAATAGAATGAAAAAGAAAACTATGGACAGTGCCATTCCTGTTGTCCATAAAAATGGAGAAAATGTTTTATTTATAGAGTTAGACACAAAGTGATACAGAAAATATATCTGCTCCACGTAAATTTATTAAATGCAACTTTCTTTTTCTCTTTCTTTCTTTTAGATAAAAAACCTCTTCATGAAATAAAACCCCAAAGTAAGTTATTTTTCCTCTTGTGAATATAATTTATTCTCATATTTGCTGCCTTGCTGTTGTATTTGTTTAGGAGCTAAGCAGAATTGAAGTTCCTATGAAAGATCCAGGGCTTTTGGGGCCTCTCCTCATTGAGTTCAGAGTCACATATCAGCAGTTTAAATCCAAAAGAAATATGCACACCCCTCTCCTCCCTCCCAGTAAAAGTAAATCTCTCCTCTTGATTCTTTCTGCCTGAAAGTCCATTTCTCTGCAAATGTCATCTAGGATTCTTATTTCTGAAGAGATTTATCACATCAAAATTAATAAATGTTTGTCAGTACACGCTTTCTTGAGAGCAGCCCTGGGCAAAAACCTGACTACAAGCCTCTCCACCTAGCAGGAGGAGGGGGCGCACCTGAGAGCACAAACCCAACATCTTATTTCCTGTGGAATCCATGGCAACCGGGCAGATTAGGACCCAAAACTACATGGTAAAATAATTATGAGCTGAGGATGGGGGTGTTAGTACTGGCTTAGGCTTCTTGTCCCAGGCTTGCTTCCCAGGGAGGTCTTTGCATTCTCTTCATTTTATGCTTGTAGAGCTGGAGAGAGGAGATGGCTGGAATGGCTAGCAATGTGGCATGTAACCTTATGCTCTTTTTGGTATCACCTTTTAAACTTCCCAATTTCCAGGCTATATCAAGAAAAATGGAAATTTAAGGTGGAGGGTTTTAGGACTCAGGAATCTCTATTTTTCAGAGCTCCTCAAGTGATTCCAAGGTGCAAGTGGGGCTGAGAACCATGGTCTTGGAAAAATGTTTCTCAAAAGATAGATCAGAATCCACATGCATCAGAATCTCAGGGTGTGGCCACAGCTTGTTAAATATGCCCCACCTCAGGACAGAACAAGAAATTTGAATTCTAGGTTGAGGAGCTCCTAAGAATCTATGTGTTAATATGTTCCCCAAATCATTCTCATACATCAGAAATATGTAAAGCATGCTAGGGAAGTTCAGGATACTGGGGCAACATTAATACAGCTCTCATCAATAGGAGATTAAACAACTGCCTGGCTGGTTTGGTTTGTAAAGCTTGTGAAAGATGTCCCTGCCTAGCATCGCTCATTCTAGTATAAACTGAATGACTTTTGATCTTTTAAATCCTAGGGTATTAAAATTCAAAGAGCTTGGAAGAGTTAATAGGTATTATGAGCTAACTTCTTTGAGAGAATTAAGACCCTGTGAGAATAGACAGAAATACGTACCTTGAGACAGGGGTCACAAGACATGAGGGAAAAATCTGGTAAAGCCATTCTGTTCCTATTTCCTTATGTTGCTTCAGGAAGCCTGGAGATACAAAGATATCATTACTTGCAGAGTCTGAGAATTTTGGAAAACAACAAAATAAACATTTAAACTTCTTTCCCTGCTGTCTGCTGCCCTTTTTTTTTTTTAATCATTAGTACTTAAGTATTGGCCCACTGATACCATGCTTGTTTGATTTTGAATTTATGGGAAGACTGAGTTTGGGGGCACCTGCCTGTGTATATGTGTGTTCATGTGTCTGTGCATTGAGGGAGAGAGAAATAGGTCACTGAATATTTGGCCTGCACTTGTGTCAAGACTCTCGGGATGACAGGTAGAGTAGGTGGACTCTTAACTTTCTCATGGCCACATGGTAGATGCTGTCCACTGATTCTGTCATATAGCACAAAAATCATAGGTATCCATGTGGTGGCCAATGTGAGAGATACTTAGAAATGTATGTGTGTGTGTTTTTAAAATTAATTTCATGCTTAGTTTGTGAGTCCTGTGCCATCCTAATTTTGTTACATCTGTACTTTCAGCCATAAACCCCACAGAAGCTATTCCCAGTCCTTAGGGACTTCAGCATTAGTTTTTGCTTGGGTTCTTGCTCCTGAGCACCATGCTTAATTGCTGGATACTGCAACGGAATCGCTTAAACTGTTTTAATTTGTGATTTATCTAAAAATAAGACCTTAGAGAATCAATGTGATTGCAAAAGACTCCCAGAGGAATCCATTCGGGGTTCTGTAAGCTGCATGGTTAGGAGTGCATTATACAAATTCAGGCTGCAGTTGTTCAGTGAAAGAGGGGCTTAGTCTGAGACCACATGAATCATCATTGATGCAAAATCAAAGTCAATTATGAAGATAATTGAGAAACAACCTGTGCCTATATATAGCTGTACGCATGATCTTCCATAAGGCCTGGCAGATAGAAAACATCACTCAGAGAGAGCTCTGCACAGAGTGCTCCATGAGCAGGCAGGCAGAGGCATGAGCTTAGAGTTGTGGGGAGGTATAAAAAGAAAGGGAAGTCTTAAGATATCTGTTGGCAAATCATAATGACAAACTGGGGAAAATAGGTGCACTGCATAGCTCATGAAAGCACTTATTGTAAATGAGATAATTTAATCAATTACGTTTCCTAATGTACTAAACCGAATGTTTCATTTTCTGCTTCTGCACATCTTAAATTATCTTCAGGTGCTTTATGAGATTTAATCATAGTTAATAGAAACTTCATTACCATCAAATGTGCTTTCAATAAATGTTGTGTAACAATGTCAGGAGGTGCGGTAAAATGTAGTAGGTTCTGAATGGCAAACATGCACCCCCAGAGTCAAACTGAAAAATGGTTGCGTTCAGACAATAAGACTCCTTGGAGGCTTGGAGTATGCCATTTTCTGAAAGGCTGTGAGCTTCTGAGTAGCAGCTGGTTTGGTAAATTTACCTGAAGGGTTGAAAAGGATTTAGCTTTTCCCTGGAAAATAACTCACATTACATTGTCTCTCTTCATCTCCTTTTCATGCAGTTGTGTACCTAACAGAGATTAGTGCTCAGTGTAAACTCTGTTAATAGTTCTAGAGCCAGCTACCTCCAGGAAATTTTCAGTTGAATATATCCTAATAACCTTACTCTCAGCTTCTTCAAAGTTGAATTTATCCTTCTCTCTCCCTGTCTTTAATCCATTCCTCTTCCTATCTTCTCTATTTCAGGGAACAGTATACCATCAACACAGTGTATAGGGCAGAAACTTGGAAAGCCTCCTAGATCCCTCTTAGGGATCTAGGCAGGAAAAGGAAGATTTCCTTCATTTCCCTTTTTCTGCTTACTACCCAATAATTCATCACAATCTGACTATTCTGCCACCTACTAGATTTCAAGTTTATCAGCTGATCTCCATCTCCACTCTGCTCAAACCCATCCCTTCCTTCCTTCAGGAACTTACTGAATGCTGACCTTGTGCTAGGAGGTGTTCTGGGTGGTGGAGAATCAACACTGATCAAAACACATAAGGTTTCTCCTTCTATCAAGCCCACAGTGTTAGTGAGGAAGGACAGGAATAAACAAACCAGAAAATGCATAGTGCTAAGTGGACTGGAGATGGTGGTAAGTGTTAGGAAGAGAAGCAGAACAGGGTGGGGGCTCAGATAGGGTCAGAGGGAGTGATGCTTTTTGATGTGAAGAGTTCAGGTCTGTCTATAATAAAGTTATGTACTTGGGCATGGTGGCTCACTCCTGTAATCCCAGCACTTTGGGAGGCTTAGACAGATGGGTCACTTGAGGCCAGGAGTTTGAGATCAGCCTGGCCAACATGGTGAAACCTCGCCTCTACTACAAATACTAAAATTAGCCAGATGTGGTGGTGTGCACTTGTAATCCCAGCTACTTGGGAGGCTGAGGCAGTAGAATCACTTGAACCCAGGAGGTGGAGGTTGAAGTTAGCCGAGATTGCAGTGAGCCAAGATTGTACCACTGCACTCCAGCCTGAGTGACAAGAGTGAGACTCTCCTATCTCAAAACTAAAATAAAAAAGTTGTGTTTGAGAAGAAACCTGAGGGGAGAAAAACAAGGAAACAAATATTCTGGGTAGCTGGGGGATGAGCAGACAAGGCAAAGGGAACAGCAGGGTACAAATGCTATGAGGTGGAAGTTTGGTTGGAGTCTCTGAGGGCCAGCAAGGAGACCAGGATGTCTGCAACAGAATCAGAAGTGAAAAATAGCAAGGGCAAAGAAGCTGGGTGAGAAAAGAAAACTTCAGTTTATTATAGGCCACCGTAAGCACTTTGATCTTCACTCTGAGGAAGTTGGGAAACTATTCAGGGTTTTTATTCAGAGTGACATGATCTAGTATATTCAAGGATAAACTCTTAACTAGTGGGTTGAGTGTAAACCTATAGGGAACCAGAGAAGAAGCAAGGAGATCTGTCACAGTGACCTATTATAACGATAATCTGTTAGAATACCTAGGCTCTTAGAGTAATCTGGCTTTAAGATGATTGTTGCTTGAGCCAGCTATAAGTGAGAGGAATTGTAAAAATGGGTCATATTCTGGTTGTCTTTTGAAGGCAGAGGCAAAAGGATTTTCTGATGTATTGGGTGTACAGTACAAGAAAAAGAAAAATGTTATGGATGATTCCAAAATTTTGGCTATGCAACTGGAAGAATGGAGTTGGTCATTATTGGTAAGGGAAAAACTGGCATAGCAAACCTACAGGAAGAATTAGGAGTTCAGTGTTATAAATTGTAAGTTTAATAGACCTGGCAAACATCTAAATGGAGAGGTTCAGTTGACAGTTGAGGTTGGCCAGAGAGTCTAGAAGTCAGAGGATTGTGTGAGCTGGTACTATAAATTTGGGGCTTGTCAATGTCCGGATGATATTTAAAGCCCTTAGGTTGCATGAGATCATTAGATAATGAGTGTAAATAGAGAAGAGGAAAGACCCGAGGACTGAACCCTAAAGGACATGAACATTTAGATGTAGAAGTGGTCAGAAGTCACTGCAGAGAAGAAAGAAAAGTATCCGTCCATGGAGCAAGAGAAAAACCAAATATAAGGAAAATGGTGTCCCAGAAGAAAAGTCTAAAAATTCAGACCATCGTCACTCCCACATCAGGACTTCTAGAGGTGCTTCTTGGTAGCCAGTCTTGCCCAGCATCAGTTTATCTACTCTATCTAAAACAAGTCCTGACTACATCACATTCCTGTTTAAGCCTTTTCAGTAGCTCAGTTATTCTTAAGAAAAAGTCTAGAGCACTTAACATGTATACGATCTGGTCCCAACTTGCTTGCTTTGTCTTTTTTTTTTCTTTTTTTTTGAGACCAAGTCTTAGCTCTGTTGTCTGGGCTGAAGTACAATGGCATAATCTTGGCTCTCTGCAACCTCTGCCTCCCAGCTTCAAGCAATTCTCCTGCCTCAGCCTCCCGAGTAGCTGGGATTACAGGTGCCTACCATGACACCTGGCTAATTTTTGTATTTTTAGTAGAGACAGGGTTTCACCATGTTGGCTAGGCTGGTCTTGAACTCCTGACCTCAAGTGGAGTCCACCCACCTTAGCCTCCCAAAGTACTGGGCTTATAGGCATGAGCCACCATACCTGGCCACAGCTTTCTTTTCTTAATCATCTTCGCCGTTAGGCATTCTCCTTCCTACCCTCTCACCATTGCTGTGTTCTTCAGTAAAACAAATCTGCTCAGTTTGAATGCCTGGTGCCCATGTTGGTCTATAGTGTCCCCTATGTGTTCTATTACTTCTGCCTATGTCTCTTTCCCTCTGTCTAACACTTAACTTGTTTAACTTATTCTTCCTTCAATTTTCAGCTTAGATGTCATGTCTGCAAGGCCTTCACCCTCCCACCTTAAGTGTGAGTTAGTTGCTCTTATAATTTGCCTCAGTATCAAATTGTCCCCTATTTTTGTGCTATATTTGTATTGCTTTTATTCTGGTCTGCATTCCCTATCTGATAGACATAATCCCTGCCATCTGTCATACAATACAGAGTCTTATTCATCATTACACCTGTTGAATTTACTACAGAGCCTAGCATGTAGATATTCAATAAATATTTGTTGTGCTGTGGTTTTCAGTCTTCCCGCTAACTTCTCACTGGACCTTTTTGTATCAAAGTAAAAGAAAATCAAGATTTTGCTTCAATATAGTCAACTTCATTCATGTAGAGGACATTTATTGTACGGTTGTCCTATACAAATCTTGACTCGGCGAAACAAGAAATGTATCTTCCCCACAATTTTAATACAAGACAGAAAAAGGATACGTGATTTGAGAAAAGAAGAAGTAAGGAAACTATTTGTAATAGTCATCTACTCTGTGCCAGATGCTAGCTTAAAGCCCAAAATGCATGCATATAGAAATCATTTCCACCAAATGATGGCCTGAATGCATTCTTAAAGTCTGAAAAGGAGGTATGCTCTTCTCACTGAAGAAAACTGCATTCTGCACTTTTCCCGAAGAGGCACTGGGTTCATTCAGAGTGAGATAATGTAGATCCATATTTTTTAGGATCTTCACCAGGTACAGAATTTCTCAGAGGATGTGAGGGCTGCACTGGCAAATTGGCATGTTCTTCTAAGCTATGGGACTCGATTAGGATCTTGAACCCACAAAACCGTCTGTGTCTTTGGTCAGACTTTTCAGTTCTCGAAAGACTTCTAGGCTCTCCTAAACTGACATTAGGCTATAGGCATTGATGCCGATCCTCTAACCACTCTCTCAAACTCTTTTTTTTTTTTCCCATTTTGTCCATTTTTCCTCATCTCCTGCTGATTATTTTCAATTACACAAATACAGCACTTTCTGAAAACTGCCTGACTTGCTTCATCCTTCAGAATCATTCCTACTGTGAACCAATTCAGCCCATATATATGTGTAACATTTGTACGTTTTTTACTATTTTCTATATTTTATGTTCTAATTTTTATGCAATCATAAGTGTGTCTTTTCTTACTACCATTTTCAGTGATTTTGTTGACTCTGCCCTTAATGGACATGATGCAGTTTTGTTAATTAAATACCTCAGACCTAAGCACAGACATGAGTAAGTGATAAACTATTAATAGTATGTACTTTAGCACCAGAATAACTTGGGTACTTCTTAAAAATGTGAATTTATAAGTGAAATCTTTCTACCCCTCAATAACTAAAAATTTGTAGAGTTTATATCTTCTGTTTTCAGAATAAGACATAAAGTGAGGTAGTTTTCTCAAAAGCTGGAGTTCAAATTCTGTCCTTTTTGACAACTGTCTTCTGTTTTAACTTTGTCTCCCATCTGATGGGCGAAAGCTTAGTTCTTTCACAGTTCAAAAGTGGAATTACCAGATAAAATAAAGGAATCTTCATTAAATTCAGATTTCAAAGAAACATCAAATAAATGTTTAGGATAAATATGCACCACATATTGCATGGGAAATGCTTATGCTAAAGCTACTCATTTTTTATCTGAAATTTAGATTCAACTGTGGGTCAAACTTTTATGTGTTCAATCTGGCAAACTTACTAAAAGGAGCTCTAAAACCTGTCTGAATGAGCACTATCGAAAAATATTTTATAAAATAGACGACCTTTGTTGCCAACCTTGTAAAGCTGGGTAGAATTGAAGCAGATATTGGAAGAGAGGCTCTCAGTAAGGGAAAAAGTTGGAACCGAAAATAAAAGTCTGCGGAAGTACACGGTCTACTTGAAACAATGAGTATAAGGTTTGAGCAGAGAACAGGGTTCACATAGATGAGAACTGGGTGAACGGCATTGAAATGTAGTGTGAGCAGGGCAGAAGTGTCTTGAGCAGTGAGAGAAGTCCACCAGGAGTGGACCCAGTCCATCCTGCAGAGTCACGAAAGATATCAGGGTGGCCGTACTAAACAAGGTTTGGGAAGAGTCATCCACCGGTAAAATGGTTCTGAGTAAGCAAAGACTATGTGTGTGGGTGGAGGGGACTCTCCCATGTGGGTGTTCACTGGGATGTCTGCTTTTGAAATTGAGATAGCAGAGGCACTGGAGAGACAATCACTCAGACATGTGAGTGGTCTGAGGAGGGTCCATGGAAACAGACTCAGAGGTGACTCTTTGATCTTGAACCATGTCCCTGGTGGTGTCATTACTGGAAAATGGAGAACTCAAGAGAAGAAAATATGTGAAGAGGTAAGAATGAATGCTGATAATGATGAATCTGTAAATCAGATGACAAATGTGAGATGTGAGCACGAGATGCAGGTGGTTTTATCCAGCAAGCAGGAAGGAAATACAGCAACAGATCTTCAGAGAGAAGATGAGGCAAGAGATGTTAATCTGAGACTGTTCAGGATCAAGGAAATCGTTGGCACTGTCTGTCTGTGAGTGATTATCCAATTAGATGAGAACAGAGAAAGGAAAAAGGGCCAAGAACTGAATTTTACAGCCTGTATTTAGAACTAGGAGAATGAAGGGTAGTTACTAAGCAATCAGTAAAGAACAGGTCAGAGAAGCAAGAGAATCAAATTTAAGGAGCAGGTTTTTTTCTAAAAGGAAGTTTGCTATTCTTGTCTATTGCTGCAGAGCAGTGGTAAAGAATAAGACAAAGAATGTTATAGTTGATGCAGTTGAAATGACCTTCAAGAGAGAACAGTGGTTTGGGCAAACACAGACTTTACAGGATATAGAAACAATCAAATGATGTAGCAGTAGGGGAGTAGTTAAATAAATGATCATCCAGCCTGAGTATGGGCTCGGCAAATGAAAAAGGAATGAAGTAGGCATATTATGTTCTGATAAGAAGTGATCAACAAGATAGCGTACATTTTTTAAAGGATAGTAAAGGAAGTATATAGAGCCTTTAGGATAGAGAAAGAGAAACAAAAACAAATGGAGGACATTTACATACTTTTTTTTTTTTCCTGAAAGGTCACATAAGGTACTATCAAGAGTGATTACTTTTGGAGAAGTGGTAGTTAGAGGTCAGGCTTTCTTTTTGCATAGTATATGTACCTTTTTATACTTCCTAGAACATTTTCTAATCTTACATATGTATTCTATTTGTTCCTTTTTATATTAACAATATTAGGTTAACTGGTTGGGGAGATTATGGAACAAGTATTAATAAATAATTTAATATTAAAAATGCTTAAGGTTCTTGTAAGCAAAGAGCTAAGAATTCAGTAGATGTTAAAAAGGCGGCATCTTTGAGAAGTTTGTGAAAGAGTAAGTTGAGGAAAGGACTTGGGGAGAGGTGATTAGAGAGACTAGACTTTGTTTGTAGGCAGGGGGCAAGGCCCAGCTGTGGAGGAAAATTTGAAGATGCAAGACCAAAAGAGAATAATGAATGAGGCCAGGTCCTCATGGGGCAGTTCTTCAGGGAACAGAAAAAAAGAAAAAGAAAATTGGATGAAGAAACAGGAATTTTGAGTTGCAGGGGAGTGAACTCACATAGGAATGTCTCCATTTTTTCAACAAGAAAGACAGCAGGTGAGAAGTAGGAGTCTTGAAGAAAAGCAACAAAGTTCAGAGCAGCTGTTGTGATGAAAGCATTATTTGGCCATAAAATAATTATTGAGTTGCAAGGAAAGCCTGGGTGAGGTTACATAGCATCGGTTTTTTGATGATGCCAGTGCTATAGTTAGTGACTTCCTCCAGCAGGGCAAGTTAACCTGGGTGCCGGCGTGGAGAAGACAGAGAGGAGATTCAAGAAAGAGACACCATATCATGGTTAAGCATCTTAGGAGTGAAGATGGACATGTACTCAAAGCCTGACTTTGGCATTTTCCAAGTTACCAACTTACTTGACACTGTGTCATCATCAGTAAAATAAGATATTAATATATAAAACCTACCTCATAGATTTTATTTATGAGGATGGGAATGCAATCATCTGTGCAGTTCTCAGAGAAAGAGAAGTCAGCATAAGGTTAGTGCTCAGTTATTGAGTTACTGTGGTTCCTGAGAGGTTGTCACACAGTGTTCAGGAAGACAGGTCAACAACTGGATAGAGAGTGATCAGAAGCATTGATTCTGGAGCCAGACTATATGGGATTGAGTCCCAGCTCTGCTACTTACCAGTCATGAGGCTTTGAACATGGCAAGTAATTCTCTCACCTCAGTTTACACATCTCAGTGAAGATAATTTTAGAAGGTTGTTGGAAGGATTAAAATGAGTTAATAAATGTAAAGTCCTAGAACAGTGCCTGCTAAGTGCTTTTTTAAGATATAGCTGCTATTGTCATAATTACAATAGTAAAACAACAACTCCAGTAGCAAAATGAGGTTTACAGGGTTGGGAAATTGGAAAGGCAGAGATGTTACAAGATTCTAAAAATTGCAAATACAATTGAAATTTCTTAGCATGGTTGGCCATAGCTAACCATTTAAAAGCTATTTTCTGATGCATTAAACAAAAAGTTTGCTTTTTGATGATAGCACATATAAACAACTTTAACAATAACTTCCTTTTTATTGTATTTTGGCATGCAATTAAATATTTTGGAAGGGCACTTTGTATCAACACCACGTCCTATGCTGAGGGTACTTCTTGGGGTGTCTGTTACCTGGCTTTCTATGGGATTCCATCTCCATGGCTGATTGCTTCATTTTCTGTTTGTCTTACCCTTCTTAGGATGTGCTGTATTTATCATGTGAATTCCTTAGTAATTCACTGCCTCTTATATATACCAATTCAAGTTTGTTTTTCTGAAATGGGAGCAATGGCATTCTGCAATATTCAGTAGGAGATTAAACAAATATCATATGTTTGGAAAGGTACTTACTATGCTCCTATGTTAATTCTCAGTCACTTATCCAAATTCTACAAAATAGATTCTAATCTGTAATATAGTTAAGGTCATAATATGAGAATTGAGTTAAATTTACATTAGTAAGTGGCTGGCATTAATACATCTCTTATATAAAGAAGGAGGAAAACCAACTCAAAAGCCCTTCTGTAGAGTCCTTTGGGCACACTGGTGACAATAAATGACTGGATATGATTATCATGCATAAAGCCATCAACCTCGTTAATACCTATTCCCTGAACTGTGAAGTTCAAAGGGGCTTTGAAAGGTCATTTAGTACTTCTCCCCAGCTTTGACCAAAAAAACTAAAATAGTTGCAGAGTACTGTAAAGTCGTGCTGTTTTTTTAGAGACTTTCTGAAAGGAGATTTCACAATCTCCCACAGAAATACAGTCGGGTTTTTAACAACCCTCATTGTAGAAAAGGTCATTGTAATATCTAACCAGAGTCCCAACTGCTATAATAAAAGGTCATGTCCTCTTTTTCAGTTCTTGCTAAAGACGGTGAAGAGTTGGTTACTAGCTTCATCATAAATGAATGGTCACTGAGCACCCACCCAGACCATAGGCCTCTTCTCTCGTTGTAACAGCGCTTTATGTATTCAAGATCACCAGGAAGTCACTTTACAGCTCTTTTCTCCAGGCCAAATGAACCTGTAAACATTTCCTCTCCAGGGTCCCAGTTTCCAGCTCTCCATTAATCTTCACAGCCTTCCCTGAAGATGTTCTGTGTCCCTTCCAGCACGGAGCACATTCCTCAGTAGTTTCTAATTTGGAATACAAGAGAGTTTGCAGTCAGTTCTGTGCATTGTTTGTGGGGTTTGGGGGCTTTTGTAAATACCTGTAGATTGTACACAGTAATTTTTGGTACCACCTGGTGAGTCCTCCCAAGGTTTGCCTGAAGCCTTTGTGACTCCGGGATAGAGGAAAATAGGGAAGAAGAAAACAGGAAAGAGATTTGTAACACATTGATATGTAAAGCTTCATTTATGAAACAGAAAGTCGGGAAAGTATCCTGTGCCCACAAAAAGACAGAATAGCCTGCTCAGTCAGGGCTTTTGTTCAAAACGACTTTGAGCAAACAAACCAGCCACACTGTACTTAAGAGACTGGATAGGTATAATCATATGTGTAAATGTAAATGAAAAGAGAATCCTGGCAGCAGGGGTTCTAAAAGCAACCTAAGACTGTGGTTTCTTTGATATTTCTCTTCTTGCCGTTGGAGGCCAGGCAAGCAATGAATAAATACCTGTTTGTGATGATTGGCAAGGTTCTCTGGGAAATTATAGAGAAATTGCAGCTTTTGAAGAGTTTAAGGCAGTTAGGGAGAACAAAGCACCTCACTGGCATTTGGAAAATTAACAGTCAAAAGTACAACCCCGAAATGAGATCTAGGAAGTACTAGTGATACCAGGAGTTCAGAAGACCACAGGGCAGCAGCACTGGCTGGATTGGCTAGGACAGAGTCACCTTGACGGGACAGGAGGACCTTGCACTGGGTACCCTGACTGATGGGTAGATGGAGAGGGCTAAGGTCTAGCCTAGGGGAGTTGGGGGAGTATATATTACACTGACCACTACATATGGCCTCTTGTTAGCAGGTGTCCATCTAACAGAGATACCAATTACAATTTCACTTGGGATGAATGATAACGCAGTAAATGGCTGAAAGCCTGTGCACAGGAATGGTCATGGGAAAAGCTTCCAGTCCCTGGGAAGTGACTGCACCTTGCGGTCCTGTTGCTGGAGCAATTCTCCCAGAAAAGAGGGGCAGAAACTTCCAAGGTTCTTTAGGAGAAATGAGTCTGTGCTTGTGTGCATGTGTGTATCTGATGATTCTGCAGGGGCACTGCTCAACTGCACGTGTGCTTACACACACACACCCCTTTCTCCCTTCTCTCATGAAGCCAGAGTAAAAAATCTAGAACTAGACCTTGGGGCTAGTACTGGACACATGAAGGAGAATCACTTCAACTTTTGTAAACACACAGAAATCCTTACAAAGAAAGCCACTGTATACTCTTGGAAAGAAAGACTGGAAAACAGTGGGATGGGGGTATGGGTGGGAAGAGGAAAAAGAATGAGGTGAAGTACAAGCAGGTCAATGGAAAAGAGAAGAATAAAACAGGAAAGAAAGAAGCACAGTGGCCCAACTGTAGAAGAATGTGAGCTGTGGATAAAGATGTCTGGTTCCATCCCCTGAGGTGTAAAATGTGACTTTGAGAACTTGTGTATACATCTGCGGATGCACCTGAAATACCCAGATCTCATCACTACCCTGTCCTTACCACCTGTAGATAGGAAATGACTGAGAATATGGGTCATGTGTTAATTCATCTATGCATCCTCATTGCTGCCCCTCAATAAATGTTTGTTGAGTTAGTGAAATTATTGTAAGCTCAACTTCGTAATTCCTAGGACAAATTGTTCTATAAAATAATTACCTCTTTGCTCATCTCTCCATAGGCATCCCTTTCCTCTGCCAATTAGCTTATAGGTCAGGCTGTCCCAGTGTCGGGGTGAGCCTTAGGGAAGCCCGTGCTCACCCTGGATGTCTCTGTCCTTTCTTTCCCTACCCTGTCTCTGAAGTTCCTCTACTCATTTTTTAAATCATATAATTTAGTATTTTATTTTTTAAGTCAAATGGATTCTACAAATGTTCCTGGGAGAGGAAGCACACTGAGCCGTATCAAACATTGATACTTTGGTCGGCAGGCATACAAAGGGTCATTCCTAAAGCAGGATGTATATCTGGAGGTTACCTGGTAGGTAGGGAGTAGAAACATAAAAGACAAAATGGCAGCCTGACGCTGTGGCTCATACCTGTAATCCCAGCACTTTTGGAGGCCAAGGCGGGTAGATCACAAGATCAGGAGTGTGAGACCAGCCTGGCCAACATGGTGAAACCCCATCTGTACTAAAAATACAAAAATTAGATGAGCATGGTGGCATGTGCCTGGAATGCCAGCGCTTTGGGAGGCTGAGGCAGGTGGATCACGAGGTCAGTAGTTCGACCAGCCTGGCCAACATGGCGAAAACTCGTCTCTACTAAAAATACAAAAGTTAGCCAGACATGGTGGCAGGCACCTGTAATCCCAGCTACTCGGGAGGCTGAGGCAGGAGATCTCTTGAAGCCAGAAGGTGGTGATTGCAGTGAGCCGAGATCATGCCGCTGCACTTCATCCTGTGTGACAAGAATGAAACTCCATCTGAAAAGAAAAAAAAAAAAGGCAAAATGGCATTCCAGGGGAACAAAGATAACTTGTTCCTGCTGCTTGGTTTTTTGTCTTAGCCAAAATCCATTTCCAGCCCAGGTGGTTTGCCCTGGTCCTCCTCCTGGCTTCTGGTCTTTCTTATTCTAGTACCTGTAAAACTGAGGATGTCTTTGTCTCTACTTTGTCAACTCAGCAACAAAGCAGCTGCATTCTGCACACTGCCAGGCTGTTTCTCTGTATGTGCTCATTTGCTGAGCAGGTGTGTTCTCTCCAGATCCACCTTTTAAGGTGAGAGTGTCATCAGTCAACAGTGCCCAATGAACTGGGGGAAGGGGAGGGAAAATGCTAGTTGGTTTCAATTCAAAGTTCCCTCACTGCTTCCCATACTCTGACATGATGCATTTGCTGTGTTCTGTATCCTCTATCTGCTCTGGGTATAATTATTCCCTCCAAGGCACTTAATTGAGTAGAGGGAAAGTGGGAGCTTAAGAATGATAGTTGCCCTCCTTCTTCCCCACATGACACAGGCACACGTGGAAATTGAGGTTGACATTGATCATCACAGCCATGATTCTGGGTGGTTGGAGCAGTAGGCTCCATCCCTGTCTCTCTCACATTTGAATCATCATGAAGCTGGAATGGAAGTCTAAATCACACCCTGTTTCTCAGCAGGCACCATGCTGTTCTGGTTATTAAATGTATTTGATAAACCTCTGACCTTTTGGATGCTGTTCTTTTTTTTTTATTTTTTGATGGTTGTGTTCTCCCTTGTGAATTATTTTTATGTGTTTATTTCCCTATTACTGAACTAGTTCTGCTTGATTTCCTCGTTCACTCTTTGATTTGGTAGCACCTTATTTTACAGTCCACTAACTTTGTTGAAAATGAATTCGCTTTCCTTGTGTGGTTAGTATTACTCATTTGATAACATAAGTACCATATTAGGGTGCGGTGAATGCATAGTAAGTGCTGCACAATTACAAGGTAAATATATGATGGGTTTATTTTATCTTCTAAGCCCAACACGGGGTGACAGAGTAATTACTTTTGGACCCATTAAGTGTACTTACCACATAATCTGTAGGAAGATTAACTTTGTAGTTAGCACTTGCCGCCTTCCACTTCCACACACCTTCTAAGATTACACCTCTTTTAGGATTATGTTATCTCAGATAAATCTCATATGCTGTATTACAGGAGGCATTATGGATCTGCTACAGGAATAACCATACCCAATGCACATCTAGAAAAAAGGGTGAAAAGCAGCTACAGCACATCTTGGGGGGTGGGGAGGCACCCACATTCTAAATTCAAACTAACGCTTTTATTTTTGCTTTGCCCATGCATTCAATAGGATGGAGTGGGAGAGGTATGGGAGAAACAGCATGTGCCGTCTTAGCGACCAGTCCTCTTCCACAGTAAATTATTAGAGTCTAGCATTTAATTGGTGTCAGAAAACATTTACCATGGACATAACAGCACCTGGGACCAAGAACTTCACATCCCACAATAAAATTCTCTCATGATGACTGTATGCCCTAAACTGATGTTGTCAGTGTACTCTTAATCTGAATGATTTGTGCCAAAGCTAACATTCATATTTGTGAACTCTGGTCTTTCTCTCAACTCATAGACTGTGTGTTATCTCCTTGCCCCAGACTGCTCTCTGCAAATGCATGTGCCCCAGGTTTCATCAAAGCAGAGCAGATCACCCATATTTTATCACTGTGTGTGGGTCTGCCCTTGCTCTGGTAAAAGTAAGATATAAAAAGTGTTCTGCAGATAAACATGATGTCCTAAAATAAGTTAAGGAGGTATTTGCTCTTACTAGAAAAAAAAATTATTTTCTTTGCAAAATTGATTCTCTTCAAGAGTCTGTTACATGCTAAGCTACCTTAAGGCAGTTAAGATGTTTGCCTAGCATCCCTTTGATTTATTCAAGGCATTTTAGAAACATGATCATTGTGTGAAACTGAGTACAACTTGAGTTCACTGTACATGTGTCATTTCTCTGAGCAGTAGCTCCAAAACTCCGATAGCATCCCTGAGTGGGTCTTTGGCTTTGTGCCCATGCTGGTCACTTACCATTACTCTTGTGTCTTTCAGGCATTGAGAATGCCAGCGACATTGCTTTGTACTCGGGCTTGGGCGCTGCCGTCGTGGCCGTTGCAGTCCTGGTCATTGGTGTCACCCTTTATAGACGGAGCCAGAGTGACTATGGCGTGGACGTCATTGACTCTTCTGCATTGACAGGTGGCTTCCAGACCTTCAACTTCAAAACAGTCCGTCAAGGTCAGCGGCGTAGGTCCCTCCACACCTCGTCCTCATTGCCATAGACTGCACTCACACTGGACCCCAGTTTTCTCCTGGGCCCCGTGTGAAGGTAGCTCTTGGCACTGGGAGCCGCTACCAAATTGTCTTCACACATGAACAGACCAGGCTGGGCGAAGTGGTCTCTTTAGGTCCTTGTCTGTCCAAGGACACAAGGATCTCAGTTTATTATCAGCAACATTTTCAATGAGGCATTTCCATTTTTGATGTATGGTGAGCCTAATGAGGTATTTTATTTCAAATTATCCTTCTTTTTAAAAAGTCCCTTTGAGGATGTATATTTAATTTAGTTAACTAAAATATTGATTATTTAAGACTGAGGGCTAACACTTATATCACAACCTCCCAGATATATTTATTATCCTATTTATGAAGTGGAGTGATTTTGTTATTTCTATTTTAAATAAGTAAACAGACTTTAGAAAATAGATGATGGGTCAGCTACCCAGGGGAAAAAAAATGAAATTCTATCCTAAATGATTCTCAGCTGCTGCCAAGTCCAAGCAATCTTTAGTTGTGGGGGAAGGAAAATCTATCACGTCAAACTGTAGCAATACTCATTTTCAAAACAGAGTCATTTAATTCTCTTATAGGAACCAAATCTATTCCTTATTGCAAGGTGGGGGTGAAACATACACAGCTTTCATTTTAGAAAAAATGAAACTGTTTCTCTTCAGAGGATGAAGTTTTCTACTTTGCCCCTCATCATCAATGTCATTACCTTTATTTCTGTTTATTGTGCATCAGTGGTGCCTACAGCGCAAATCCAGAAGTCTCAATGCAAGGCAGTGATTGAGTAGACAGGCTTCCGATGTGGAAACACAGGCATGCTGGAAAAAATTGGGAGATGGCCAGGGAGATGAGTACCTTCCCTCTTGCCATTTACTTCTGGGAACTCAGAGTTAGGCCTCAGAAGGGACACATCCCCTGCTTTTGGACATATAGTTTAGTATATGTAGTTAATTGGAAATAAATCCAAATATAAAACTGATTTTTTTTAAGTGGTGTTACCCAAGCTGGAGTGCAGTGGTGTAATCATAGCTCACTGTAGCCTCTGACCCATGGGCTTAAGTGATCTTCCCACCTCAGCCTCCTGAGTAGCTGGGACTGCAGGCACATGCCACCACACCAAGCTAAGTTTTTTTAATTTTTACTTTTTTTATATGGACAGGGTCTCACTATGTTGCACAGGCTGGTCTCGAACTTGTGGCCTCAAGCGATCCTCACACCTCAGCCTCTGAAAGTGCTGGGATTATAGGAATGAGCCACTGTGTCTGGTCAAGAACTGATTTTTATGCTACATAAAAAAACTAGAAACATATTTTCATCAAATAATAAAATACCAATATCTTAGACCATAACATTTGAAAACAGGAGCTGTATTAGTGTGAGTGACAGTTTTGTGCATAAGTCCACCAGCTTTGAAGTTAGATTTTAGTCTAAAACTGCCATCGATTAGTCCATTATCCTCCTGAGTCTCAATTTTTACAGCTATAAAATGGGGTTAGTAACATTCACCTCAAAGTGTTCTTGTGAGGATGAAATTACCTGAAATAACATGGGTAAGCCCTTGGCATGTGGAAAGTGCTCACAAATGCAGTGAAGAGAGTTCTAGAAGCTGGTTGCTTCCTCTCACCCTAGGAAAGGATTCCAGTGGTTCCATGGAGCACCAGGCAGCAGGTGAGAGGGGTGGATCCCTGGCTTACACTTGTCTGGGGAGTGCTGATTTGCCTACACTCAAACACAACTTATGAGCATTCTGAATCTCTAAGACAATATGTAGTCTTACCAAACTTATCTGACCATTTTGTTTTATTTTTGGCCAATATTATATCACAAAGCTAACGATATAAGCAAAAATCCTTTGGTAAATGCAACTCTCCCTGTATTTACTATGGTGATCTGCCTCATGCTGATATCATGTGGTTTTCACCTCCACTGTCTTAGAGAGATCCGTTCTTGAGCAATACATTCAGTGCCCCAGCAAGGTGAACAGTGAGCCTTTTAAATAGAATGCTATACATAGAATAGACCAGGGACTTCAAAAAGGATTTCCAAAGAGAAGATTGGGGTGACCAGGGGTGGGTGACCGGCGCTGGTCAGAATTCAGTCAAGCTGGCAGCCAATTTCCTCCGACCGTGGATGCTATCATATGTACATATGTCCAGAATCCAGCATTTCCCGCTCAAGTGCTGTCTCACTCTTGGAAATATTTTTGCTGCCGTGTGTTGCTTAGGCTAGGAAGATCTTCTAAGCATAGCCAAAAATTAAACTACAGAGGCTAGGGCTTGAGATAAAATAGCCAGGTGGGCCAGGCACAGTGGCTTACGCCTGTAATACCAACACTTTCGGAGGCCAAGGAGGGTGGATCATGAGGTCAAGAGATCGAGACCACCCTGGCCAACATGGTGATCTCTACCAAAAATCTCTACTTTAAAGTGAGCTCTGCTTTAGTAAAGACAATATGGTGACTATACTAAAAATACAAAAATTAGCTGGGCAGGTTGGCGCACACCTGTAGTCCCAGGTAATCGGAAGGCTGAAGCAGGAGAATCACTTGAACCCGGGAGGCAGAGGTTGCAGTGAGCTGAAATTGCACCACTGCACTCGAGCCTAGAGACACAGCAAGACTCCATCTCAAAAAAAAAAAAAGCCAGGCGACTGAGACAGATGGTTTCCGAGGTCTCTGTGACGGTGCCTGGGCCTTGGTACAACATGCACATGCATGGGGGGAACAAAAGCATCAGCAAGGATCCTTTAGCTCTATAGCATTATTTATTTCATCCAATTTGTGTATGTATTTTTCTCTGATTCCGGATTCTTAGAGCATTAGAAGAATAGGTGGGAAAAGTCAAGGTGATAGATTTCCTGCTGGTGTTGCTGCAAATTATGAAAATGGAAAAATAATAAAGGCTTATACAATATGGTCCAGAATTGCAACATTTTCAAAAAGATCATACTTTAAACATTTTTATCAGGCCCCAAAGGAAAATTATTTAATATGGGTTGGGTTTCAATTTGAGATGTCACATTGACGGACTGATATGGGTGGGAAGCTTGGGACGGAGGGTTATTTTGTTTACTAATAAATGAGATTACTTCATCACAAGAAAATATCACAACATTTCTTTTTAATATTTGGCTTGGAAAAAATTGGTGAGCCCCAGCAGATGACAAAGCCCAATTTCTCATGTTTTTGCAAAGATGTTATATATTGTTTTCCCTTTATTTTGAGACAGAAAGGAAACCATTCTAAGCTGCTCCCCATGTAGAAGCTAAGCCTCTCACTGTATCTGGGTGGTGCATTCTTTCCCTTGCAGAGTGACACATGAGTTATTAGAGCAAATTGTCTACTCAGATGTGGTGCAATTCATGAGGTGCCCTGACTCTTTTGCTCTGAGGACACATCATTTCCTCCCCAGCTCCAGAATCTGCCCAGAATTCCATATGAAATGCACTGGAACCAATGTAGCTTCAGTTATAAACAGCACTACCTAGTCACCACGCTGTGTCAACTCTTGCCATTTAAAATGAACAGATGTTATTTTTGCTCCAAACTCGACTGCAAGACATCTTTCTTCTTTTTTTTATTTTAGCTTCTCTTTGCCAGTTGAAATTATCACATAAACAATAAGACCTGAGTTCATTGCCTGACAGTGCCAGAAATAACTTGTTCTGAAAAGATAGCATGGGAAGATCTCTGGAAAGTGAAAGATTTGGGTCAGTCATATTTAGAGAATGGACTCAGAAAGCCAGGGCTCTTGATTCAAAAGTTCTGGTCACTAGCGCCCGACCTGGCAGTGTGGGCCAGAAGAGCTAGATTGGATTGGAACTGCTGGCACCTATGCAGGCCGTTGTGCAGTTTGTAGAGGCAGAAGTTTAGGGGTAACTGAGATGCCTTTTAGTTTCTGAGTGACAGATCAATTTTCTTTTACCAGGTAACTCCCTGCTCCTGAATTCCGCCATGCAGCCAGATCTGACAGTGAGCCGGACATACAGCGGACCCATCTGTTTGCAGGACCCTCTGGACAAGGAGCTCATGACAGAGTCCTCACTCTTTAACCCTTTGTCCGACATCAAAGTCAAAGTCCAGAGCTCATTCATGGTTTCCCTGGGAGTGTCTGAGAGAGCTGAGTACCACGGCAAGAATCATTCCAGAACTTTTCCCCACGGAAACAACCACAGCTTTAGTACAATGCATCCCAGAAACAAAACGCCCTACATCCAAAATCTGTCATCACTCCCTACAAGGACAGAACTGAGGACAACTGGTGTCTTTGGCCACTTAGGGGGGCGCTTAGTAATGCCAAATACAGGTGGGTGGTAAGTGTGTTTGTGTGTTTTCCAACATTTGTTTATACGTTTTATTTTTACACAGTTATTTCCCATCAGATTTCATTTTATGATGTTTACTGTCCCCTTGTCAGACCTGCAAACACTGCGGCTCGACTAGTCCACTTGATTTACACAGCAAACCAGAACCAATGCTGAGATTAGATTTTGCAATCTTCATCTCGCCATGGATTGAAATGCTCCCTCTGATTCCCTGTTAGAGCTGATAACTATATTTTCCTGAAAGGTTTGGGTAGTCCCCAGGCTTTAAGCCCCTTTGGAGTGTATTTCCTAGACATAATCAGAAAGCGCTGAAAACATTATCTGACATGACAGACCAGGGCCATGTTTGTACCTAGGCATGGTTTATGATAATTTAGAGAATTTAGTGAAACAACATCTTATCAGTAACTGACCTAATGAACACTCCATACCCCTTGCTATATAGTGTTACTTTCTGACGGAGGCAGGGTCATTGTGGAGTTGCTGTTTTGAATTCAAGCTTCAGTTCCAGGGCTATGTCAGTATAATGAATTCTCACATTTTTTTTCCTTCTTTTGGCTAGAAAGAGGGGATTTTCATGATGTTGTGACATGATACTTAAGGTGTCCAGCCCAGATCACTTTTAAAATGATGTCCTTTCTATGGAGTAGTTTTCAGACCTAAGTGGATGGTAGACAAGGTCAATTTCTGCTCGGATTTCTAAGCAATGAGAATTAGGTAGTGCACTGAAGCAGGTAGTGATCTGTTGGCTGCTAAGAGGGGAAATAATCTGTTGTATTTGTAGGTGTTTATCAAACAATGGGCCAGCATTGAGACAGGACCATTATAGCCTAGATAGATGTCTCTCTAGGATGGAGCTAACCAACCTCTCAAATCAAGAATTTCATCCCATAAATAAAATCTGTAATAGGACTAGTCTGATTCTACCATTCTAGCTAAACGGACCCCTCTAGTAGCTCAGTGACTTGAGACTGAAACTCATTTCTGGTTGATGAATGTTGTCTTGTTCTCACCCAGAGCAATTACTTCCTTAAAATCTTCATTTCAATGCATATTTTACTTCATCAAAATAGCTCTCAGTGGCAGCCCTAATTGAAAGTTTTGTTTTTTAAACTTCTAATTCCCTAAATCTTCCTTGGTCAGTGTTTTAGGACATGTTAAGGATCTTGGTTCAAATGTGTATGAGTGTCAATGTGTGAATGTCTATGCATGATTTAATTCTTCCAGCTGATGACTGGCAGATAGGAGACTCAAAGGATAATGAGTCAATCAGCCATATTTATCAATTAACTTTTCTGTAAGAATCCATAGACTAGACATGTGAGTCCTGAGGAAAGAAAAAGAATACAAGCCTTGCCCTCCTAAAAGGAACAGGACATATCAGAATCATATAAAGTTTGGCAGGATGTGGTGGCATACACCTGTAGTCCCAGCTACTCAGAAAGCTGAGGTGGGGAAATCGCTTGAGCCTAGGAGTTAAAGACCAGTGAGGGCAACATAGCAAGATGCGGTCTCTTAAAAAATGCCATAAAAACAAACAGAATCATATAAAGCTGTGCATTTATCTTACCTCTTTATAGCTCATGCTTGGCACTTAGAAGGCTCTCAGTAGTTATTGGTTGATAAATTGCCCATTAATCCTTCTCCCTCTTTGCATCCTCCTTTCTTAGCGTATGTGTGTGTGTGCCTTGCGTTTACACATGTGTAGAGGGAGTGCCATGACCAACCTGTTCATTGGCTGTGTTTGCTGTTCATCAACAAAGGCGAGATGACATCATGATGAATCAGATTTATCTTCACCTTTGAGAAACACTCATGTTGAAAACTGAAAGTTCTCATAGCATTGTCAGTGATTCCCAAACAGTTTCTCCCTGAAATGGGGCATTTTCAAAGCTCCTGACAAGGAGTGTTGGACAGGATTGAAGCTGTTCACTGGGAATGAGTTTGATATAAAATAACTGTGGGGAAGTAAAACATATGCTCTGTTATTTGCAGGAAATAAATGCAAAATATGCCCTAGGGAGCTAAAGTATAAAGAAAGCAAGGCACTGAAACTAGATTTCTGTAATGACATCCATCCTAAATTGTTGTATGGTGCCTGGCAATGATTTCTCCAAAAGGTTAGGGTGGTCTCCACACTCTCTAAATTATTTATTATTCCAAATATAAAACAGGAAGCTCAGACTGCTGCTTCTGTGATCATATCAAATAAAAGGTTTTTAGGGTAGCAGGTAGAGTATGGGGATATTATAATTTTTTTTAATCAGAGATAACTGGCGAGTGACATATTGAAATGAATTCCACTTTAGGGAATCACAGGCATAAAGCTGTCCCACCATGCCCTTCATTCTTCATGATCTGTAAGTTGCCACTCCCCATGTGCCTTCGTGTATGACTATTTCGGATTCCACGTAGTATTTGCATGTTTGGGCAGGAGGAGCGGGGGAAGTGTGTTTGAAAGATAACACCATTTCTGATTGAGGAAGAGAGAAAATCATTTAAAGCTCCAGTGATCCTATAGATTCAGGTTGAATTTAGGAGTATTCTGAATAATGTTTCAATCAAAACACAGAATTAAGCTGACTTGAAAGGAATAAGATGTGATCTACACAGACAGCTCTTTCTCAAATATCCTCACACATCTTTCTTCTGTTTTATTATGAGAGTTGGCCATCAGGCTATGATGATGATCTATAGATGCTAACATGTCTCAGAGCCTGGCTTTTTTACTAAGAATTTTTAATTCTTTTCTTTCATATATTTATGATGTGTTTTTTGGCTTCTTCCTCAAGAGCTGGCTTTGTGATAAGTGTAATTAATTTAGTATTATTATTATTGCTTGATGATAGCCTCCTGTACTTCTAGTCTAAAGAATACAGACTGCGTGTGTCATCATGACCTAGACAGCCTGAAAAAGCGGCAACAGAGAGGAAGTTTTAGGTCAAACTAAGAGAAGACGGAATGTCTACGACATGTATTCAGGTTGATTTCCAAGCATACTGGATGTCCTGCATATTGCAGCTTGTGTTTAGCGGCAGGAAGGGTTATAATGGAGGCCCCTTCATTTGGCAACTGCATTTAAGGAAGAGTAGACAATGAAGGGAAGAGCCAGATTGGAGGTCTCTAAGTGTGGCAATTATAGTTCTATTGACATTAAGGTCTAGAATATAAATGGATCTCCATGTTGCAAAGCTGTAACCAAGATTTAAATCTGCCTTATTCTTAGTGCTAGTGAAAGATACTGATGATAACTAGCATGTTACTGAATAATGCTCATAAATGTGACTCACAAATAACGTGTTTTACAATGAGGCTTACATTTTTTTATTCTGTAGCTGCTAACAGGCACATAGAAGGAGACTAGGAAAGCCTGTCATCTGTAGATTTAAATTATCAGCAACCTGAAAGTTTTCTGAATGATTATATTAGCTCTAATGAAAGGAAGAAAAGATGAGAGCTGCTTTACTCAAAGACTAGGAGGAAGCTTTGAGATTTTATAAGATCTTACTATGTCTCTAGTTCATTTCTTTTTATAAACAAAAAGCTACATAAAAGTGAACCCCTGCCCTCCTTAGACTCTTCTCTCTTGGCCAAGGTGCAATATTTTCTTCACAGCATTTAAGAGGAAAGAGAGGACATTTAAGATGCAGTGAGATGTGGCTTCCTGTGCCTTCCCTTGCTGCATTGTATGATTTTATGGAAGTAAGGCTGTCAGTTTTTTCAATCTGACATTGACATGACTCTGATTAAGTAACCTTTCACCTTAACCCTTTCTAGCTTCTGTTTGCTAGAATGGGTCATACTGGTTGCGCAATAACCCATAAGGCTCCTAAGCACGTCAGATGCTTTTACTTTATCTTTTTCTTGACAAAATGCAATACCCCATTGAGGGCCACCTTCAGCCTGCTTCCAGATGCTCAATTGATCAAACAGTTTCATCCCAGGTTCTAGCACAGTATTAGATTGCTCACCCATCATTTCATATAGCTTTTCACGAAACAGATAGTGATGAGATAGAGAAATACATTTTTAAATTTTTGAGCAGATTAAGCGATACATGGATAATCTCTTATGTTCTTCCATGTGTTTAATATTGCCTGGTCATAGAACATTCAATCTTTTAAAAGCATTAGACAATGCTGGGAAGACTTAAAAAAAAATCTAATTTGAGTATTCAGTTGAATAATATGCCCTTCTTTATGTCACTATTATAAAACAACGTTTTTCCTTTTATCATCTTAAACTTTCCAAGGATTGAGAGTTCATAAATTGCCATGAGAAAGTAGCTCGTTTTCCAGGTATCTCTATGGTGCTTGAGTGAGGAACTTCAAGATGATTATAAAAATCTATGAATAATCTGTTGGCTTTTTTTGTTTTAGGAGTGAGCTTACTCATACCACACGGTGCCATCCCAGAGGAGAATTCTTGGGAGATTTATATGTCCATCAACCAAGGTGAACCCAGGTGAGAGACAGAGAATGACATAGTAAAGACAGTTTAGACTGGGTGCAGAGGCTCATGCCTGTAATTGGGAGGCTGAGGCAGACAGATCACTTGAGGTCAGGAGTTCGAGACCAGCCTGGCCAACATGGTGAAACTCTGTCTCTATTAAAAATATAAATAAATAAATAGATGGATGTGGTGGTGCGTGCCTGTAATCCCAGCTACTCTGGAGGCTGGGGCTGGAGAATTGCTTGAACCTGGAAGGCAGAGGTTGCAGTAAGCCGAGATCATGCCACTGCAATCCAGCTTGGGTGACTGTGAGACTCTGTCTCAAAAAAAAAAAAAAAATTTAAATATGGAATGGAACTTTTGTAGAAAATCTGGAACTATTAAGAGAATGAGCCATAGAGGTGTATAAATGAGATAATGGACTCTAGAAAGGATAAAAGTTGTTGCAAAACTACTGGCTGAAGTGAAAAAGTACATGACTCCACAGTTTCATGGTCACCAGTCTCTACATGAGAGACACCAAATGGAAAACAGTGAATTGTTAGACAGGTCAGTAGCAGGGCCACTCCATAAACATTTAACTGTCTCACAGTGTTCCTCTTAAAGGAAAATATCCCCGGAGGCACTCGTTGGTCCTCAGTATGAGGCAAATACATACAATGATTGATTCCTAATCCTTTTAAGGTCAGCAGAAGACCTACTCTATATAGCCTAAGAGACAATTTCTTAGGCAATTTTCGGCAATGTAAAAATATGATCTGAAACTTCAATAGCTTTCAGGCTTGACAAATTTCAGCAGCATTAAGTTCAATTACAGGAACAAATACAAATCTTGTCGCATTCTCTTTTAATGAAAGTAGTTGGTTATTTTCTTAGTGCAACTATAATATTTTTGGAAATGTTGTCTTCCTCCACACAAGATAAACCTAACTCCTCTTCAGAAAGCAATTTCTCTCATAAACTGGATATATACCTCTGGCATTTTTAGTCATAACATCTTGGTGATTTTAGAATAGATTTTTGTTGTTGTTAGCGAGGAACACGTGAAAGAAAAACACTGGGAGGAAAAAAAGCCAGAGAAACAGATGGTTTAAACAGATTTTGATAGCTGTTTCTATAAAAGGGTTTGTTGGTGCCCAGTGGTTTTAACTTTCTGCTGTACAGGGCTTGAGAGGCATGGAAGAAGAGGTTCTGCCAGTTGGTTGCTGGTGAGGCTGACTCTTAGAGGATTTGTGTGCAGGTTGTCCTATGTTGGAATCTCATGTTATTGCCTCAGTTGTCTAAAGCTAGATTCTTTCCTGATAGATCTGAAACAGTGCTGGTGTCTAAACATCCCCAGTTGGCAAATGGGGGAAACGGGGGATCAGAAAGTTTGGAGAGTTTACCCAAAATCTTAGGTTAGTCACTTAAACAGACCTAATAATGGAGTACCCTGTAGGGAAGTCACCTCTTTTTTACTCATTGGGTTGATTTACTTAAGAAACCAAACCTGTTTGAATTTGTGGTTATGGCCTATTCCATATATGCTTTAAAACATATCATGCTGCAAAAATCAAGTATGAGGTATAATTCAGTCTGCCTTCCCTGAATCACAGCTTCCTACACATTCCTAGTTACGCATCCCCCTCCCTTGGTTGTATTTGATCCAGTGAGCCTGTATTGAGCTTATTCCTCTCAAACCCAGCGTCTTCCACCTCATTACATGAGAGCCAACTTAGGGCAATGTCGCATTTTCTAAGGCACCTCATTTATAACTTACCTGCAATTTTAAAGAGAGAGGAATAGCTAAAAACTTGCAAGAGGCCAAAGACCTCAAAAGACAGGTTGGCCTCACGTGGTCACCCCCTGAATGCTTCAGAAGTTCCATGGTAACCAATTTGGTTTATCCTTCTGTGTCTACTTCTGTCCAAGAAGACGGACAGAGACAGAAGGATCTTATCTAAGACTTTAGATCTGTGAGGTCTGCGTTTTTCTCTCTACTAAACTGTGGGGAAAAAAAAAAAAACAAAATTACAGGAAGCTGCACTTTCCTTTTCAGGTTGCTGAAACCTTCCCAGATGTTATCTCTAAGGAAATGACCTGTCTCTGGGCTATAGGCCATTTACCTTCCTTGGCAAGCCTCACTCCCTTTTGACAGCTCAGAACTACTTAGAAAAACACTGAAAATAGCAAATACCTTTTTACCACTTCTTTTTAAGTTGGGGTGAATTATTTAATCTCTGCAAGGAAGCTGCTTGGGTCTGAGTTCTTCAGCTTTTAAACTTGTGATTAATCAGGAAAAGGCCATTGTGTCATCTTTTCTTTGTCATATCCCTTGAAAACCCATTTTCATTTTGTGCTGTACATCTGCCATCCTGAACTTGTGCTGAGAACAAGGCCTGGTTTCCTCAAAGTTCATGGAGCTGGAACATACGCTCAATTCCTTTCATCTTTACCTCTACAGCCACTGCAGTCCCCTCCCTCTTAGTTCATCGGTGTGAGAACTGGATTTACGGCCTCTCCGTGACCTCCACACACACACACACAGAACACAGTAGGATCTTCCAAACCACGTCTTTATGCTGTATTGCAATTCAGGTCTGCTCCATTTTTCCTATTGACTGCACATTCCTGTTGCCGATGTCTGAGTTGCATCCCCAATATAGCAGGGTGATGATTTAATGGAAGTGGAACTGATATGTTTAATCAGGGCTCTTAATCCATTCTAAGAATTGGGTTAAAGAGCGGTAGAGGGGTGAGGGTGGCTTCCTGGAGATGTCACTAAACTGAGTCGTAAGAGATGAATAGGAATTCACCAGACAAAAGAGTAAGGTCTATCACTCAATGATTTCCACCCTCCAGAATACGTTTTCCTGTAGTTTTCTGTAAAGGTTTGAGGGATAGAGGATTCTAAACCCAGTGATTGATTTTTGTTTTCCTCCTTTAAAGTGACCTTAATGTCAGAACATTGCATTCAACAGCTTCCTTCCAACTGTAGCCCAGGCCTTGCCACAGACAGACAAAGAGTTGGTTTAATGCATTGTCCCATTTATAACAGAGGATATTTAGTGACATTGTAGGAACAGGGACCGGAGTGGCCTGACACAAAGGCCATGGCATGAAATTGGAGCTGTCGGAATTAGCCTGCTGGTGAGAAGTCCTGGGGCTCCTCCTGGATCAAGGGTGTGTAAGCCCTCTATGCTAGATGTGGCCTCCTCCCTCCACAGGGCTTTACCCATTGTGCACGGGAGGAAACCAGCAGTGATCACTAGAAGAAAAAAAAAGCCTTTAATTTGAAAAACTGGGGGTATCTCTTTTTATACATTTTATTGGGAATGGTTTTGAGGGAGGGAAATTTTGTCCTACACACATTAGAGCTTATTTTTTTTTTTTTCCTTGAGATGCAGTCTTGCTGTGTTGCTCAGGCTGGAGTGCAGTGGTGCGATATCCACTCACTGCAACCTCAGCCTCCCGAGTAGCTCGGATTACAGGCGCCTGCCACGATGCCCAGCTAATTTTTGTATTTTCAGTAGAGACAGGTTCACCATGTTGGCCAGTCTGATCGTGAACTTCTGACCTCAGGTGATCCGCCAGCCTCAGTCTCCCAAAGTGCTAGGATTACAGGCATGAGCCAAAGGCTGGGTGTGGTGCCCAGCCTTTAGATCATTTTTATAAAATTAAGGCATTCAAACACGATTTAAAAAATCAAAAATCTCATTTCAGAGGTTCTTGTCACCGATATTACAATAAGAGAGTGATACAGATGTAGCAGGAAGTTCCTACTACTCCTCTCCCAGCTCTCCTTTTGCAACCCTCCCCACCCCATGGTTAGAGAGGAGAGAACTGGACCAGAAAATTATTATATGGGGCTTTCTTCTGAAAAGCAATAAAATGAAACCAAAGGCAAACATTCATTTCTTTTTCCAATTACACTGTCATGTGGATATTCCTGACCAAATGCTTAGACTAGAATCGGAAATGTTGTAAGTTGGCTTACTGAAGAATTTACAAAAGGACACATGTTTTTGAATTTGGGCTCAGCCCAGGTGGGATATTTCAACCACTTCTATTTTCTGCTGTCAGATGATATGGTCTGCCCAGTAGGTACATTTTGGGGTAAGGATTGAGAAGGTAGAGATGGTGGTAATAGAAAACATTACCTTTTTTAGAGTGCTTAGATGGTATAGTGGTTTTAATAGCAAGGCATGAAATAGGAGCAAATACAAGGCTAGAAAGACAAAAAAAAAATCTAGCTCTGGAAAATGGGGAAGAAAGGATAGAACTTCATTCCCAGTAATGGGCTCACAAACACTGCAGTGTAAGCTATTATTGTGGAGATGATTGTGTTTTTTCTTCCCTAGTAGCAAAAACCACACGATAAAAACAAAATCATAAACACACATATATACACACCTCATATTTCATGCAGACCTAAGCACTCAGAAATGTCCTTGGACCATTTGAGAGGACCTCATCTCCAGAAGAGTAAAAAGAGAGCAGGTATATGTCTTTTATCAATGAGATTAAGAGATGGGCCAGCTTGCCATTCTCTTAATAAGAATGGAGTTTTTATGATACGAATCTGTTTGCAGTGAACTATTCTTTATGTTATAGCAGACATTTGTGGCCATTCTAAACTGCCCATCTCAGTAAAATATGAAACTGTATCTGCTTTTTCTGGCACCTTTGAGGGCCTTGATTTTTCAGAAGGTAACCCACCCCCTCCTGCTGCTGCCAAGCCCAGGAGTTTGAGGCGAGCCTGGGCAACAAGTGAGACTGTCTGTACAGAAAATAAAAATAATACAACAAAATTAGTCGGGCATGGTAGTGAATGCCTGTAGTCCCAGGTACTCAGTAAGCTCGGGTGGGAGGATGGCTTGAGCCTGGGAGGTCAAGGCTGCAGTGAGCCAAGATTGTACCACTTCACCCCAGCCTGTGCTATAGAGCAAGACCCTGTCTCAGACAACAATTTTAAAAAAGGAGTCTTAAAAACCAAATTACACTATTTTAATAACTAGACATTACTGAACAGTTATATAATGAAATTTCTTCTAGGGACCCTGTTACTATGGATGGTTTCACCAGGCATAAAACCAAAACCATTGTTCATATATTTCATACATAATAGGTTAAGCCCCATAAGCAAACCCAGTTCTTTAAATGAATGATCATGTTGCAGTGTGGTACATACGGCAACCAGAGCTAAAGGATGGACCCTGTTTAAAGGCTCAGGGAAAGTTTCAGAGAAGTAACAGTTACTAAAACAGAGTAAAATGGGTTCCACTCCAAGGGAGAGGTGTGTTCAAAGGCACAGAAGTGTAAATAGCATCACATATTTTGGAAGCTAAGCAAAGCCGAACAAAACATGAAAGGAAGGATGACCAGGAATGAGGCTGAGAAAAATAGAGACTAGATCATGTAGCAATGTTTGCCACCCAGACACTATCTAATTTATCTGGTGGGTAGGGGTAAATGAGGCTTAAGATTTGGGAGACCTAGTCATGCTTATATTTTAGATAGATTGTGTTTATCTCCACCGATGCTGCCCAAGTTCAAATCTTCATTAGGTAAGCACCCTCCTTGAGAGCACAGTGAAACTGTTTTATTTTCCTTGGCACAATTATTAATAGTGTTTCTTTTCCTCCTCAAAAGTATCTCAGTTTTGGCAATAACTTATAATCACTCTACTTTCGAGTGTCCTTGTCTCTAGTTTTTAATGTTTCTAAATCCATCCCCTAATTCCCACTTTGCTCTCAGTGGGGAGTTTTTTGAGATAGAATTGGGGAGGAACTTGGCAAGATCTGTTCTGTGTGTCTGTGTGTGTGTTTTAATGTGTGGTGAAGGAGTTGAAGATAAATCCCAGAATTCTGGCCCAGAAACTGATGATTAATTAGGAGAGAGAGATTTGCCGACTGAAGGTCACTTGAGAGTTTGTGATAATAGTTGCTCTGGGAGCAACTTTGGATTTCTTTCCAGGGAATAAACATAGCTCTTTGACTTACAAGAGAAAGGGTAGGGAAAACAAAAGACTGAAGAATAAAGAAGGAGAAAATAATATTTATAACTCAGAACCAAAAATGACTGCTGAATCGAAATCCCACATCAGCTTTTGCCAGAGCACATGACCATAATCTCATTTAACTAGTAAGATGTCATGATATTAGGCATAAGTATGCCTACCTGCTTCATTCAAGGCAAAATCTTCTGCCTTTGTTTTCTTTGCCTTCCAAAATAAGAATGTGCTGGTCCTGGAACTCATTGAAGTGAACTGATAACCTATATAACTTGTCAGGAAAATAATGCATACTTTGGTGTTGACAATGCGTAAGATTGAAAAGAATCTCAGAAATGACATAGCATGGTAGGGTGGAAAGGACACGGAAGTCTTGGGTTCCAAGCCCTGCTCAGCAACAGCCTGTGTAACCTTGAGCAAATCATTCTCTCTCCAGGCCTCAGTTTTATCATCTTCCAATTTTATATATTAGTAACTTTGCTTTCAGATTTTGGTGAGGATGATAAAATAACTTGATAGCTGAGAAGTCTGATATAAACTGTGAAGTACTATTTAAATGCTACATTTAGCAATCATCTTATACCTGGTATTCCTTGTATTCCTTTTTTTTTTTTTTTTTTTTGAGACAGAGTTTTGCTCTTGTTGCCCAGGCTAGAGTGCAATGGCAGGATCTCAGCTCACTGCAACCTCCACCTCCCGGGTTCAAGCGATTCTCCTGCCTCAGCCTCCTGAGTAGCTGGAATTACAAATATGTGCTACCATACCTGGCTAATTTTGTATTTTTAGTAGAGATGGGGTTTCTCCATGTTGCTCAGGCTGGTCTTGAACTCCCAACCTCAAGTGATCCGCCTGCCTCAGCCTCCCGAAGTGCTGGGATTATAGGTGTGAGCCACCATGACTAGCCTAGTCTTACTTGTTTTGTTACGTAGATGACAGAAATTCTCTGAAGTGCATGGAATTTGCTTTAGCTCTGTCCCAGTGATGTAGAGTTCATCTCTTTTTTATTGCTAACACAGTCCTAGACTCAAAGAATAATTCAATTACAGCAAACATATTAATAGTTAGCTTTAAAATCAAGAGCCTCATGAAGATACAAATAACTCCCTGCCTCAATTCCTTTGAATCTGTCTCTATTTCTTATAACACTCTGGCATGTGATTTATGTTTTAAAGGTATATTGTATGAGCCTACACAGTAGACGCCACATGGGCTGGTGTGAAAATTAGGAAATCAGTGACTAGTCAAGCAGGGCAGGCCAGTCAAGCGTATGCCACCTCGAACAAGACTTTTCCCTATCCATTTTGCCAGGCTTTTATTGCCAGTGATGGATGAAAATGCTCGAATCATCCCTGTCATCATTTGTGTTCAATGGTTCAATCATGGATTTGAATCTGGTTTGTTGCTGTAAGTGGGATTTAGAAACTTGTCTTTTGTCTTGGAAGAATCCAATTGATGGCATGTACCTATTTCTTCCAAGAGATTTGGCATTAATTAACTCTATACCAGGCCTAGAGAATCACTGAGAAAAGATGCTTCCCAGGTAACAAAGGGGGCTTTTTCTGTTAGTGCCAGGGGAGTAAATTGCTGCCATTTGGGAAATACATTAATTCTTTCAGGCTACCAGTGCCATGCGGTGTAATAAAAAGGGCAATTTATCAAATGGTATCTTAATGGCCTAGAAGGGTTAATGCACCTTTAGTTGAAGATTGTATTCTGTTCCCCAGTGAAATCATGATTATTTCTTCACAGAGTCCTTTAAGTTAGAATATAATGCCATTAATCCTCCACCATCCACGCATCCCCCAAAAAATGAGTAGAGGAACAGATAGAAAAAGACAGAGAGGAACAAAATTTTTTTAAATCACATTGTCATTTTAAGACCTGCTCTTTTTGGAAAGGAGCATTTCTCCATGCTATTCCTCTTCACCTCACACCCCCGAGGTCCACAAGTAAACAACTGCCATCATCTTAATCAGAGTGCATTTGAAGCCCATGGGCACTCACAATGTGAAATGATTAGAGTGGCCCAGAGGCGTCTTTAATTAAAGATGCCATTGACAAGATAACAATGGTTTGTGAATGTTGTTAATAGATCTGAATGGAAGGTGCACCTTAATTCAATAAGGGGAAAGTCACTGGTTCATGAGTTTGATTGCACATTGTAAAGGGGCACCACATACTGTAATTATTTTTATTTGTATGTGCCATCTCTTTTATTGCCCATGCTGGAAGTAGAAATAACCTGTCTTATTAAGATATTTAATATATATCATCCTTTCCACTTCACTTTGTTATAGCCTAATAAAAATGCCAGAAGACACCAGTCCACAAGGAGACAGCCCCTACACTTTCTAAGACAAGCCACATAGCCCTTTGAAAATCTGGACAGTCAACCGATTTCTCACAGTTATAATCTTTAAAATAAACCATAATAACTTCCCAGGACTCCATAAAGTTATATACAAATATGGAGCTTTGCTTTGCAAATTATGGTGGGGGTTCTGGAAACTGAAACGATGAAGATAGCCCTAAAGTGAACAGATGCCTTGATTGGATTACATGGTGTGTGAGAGACAATAGCGGCTCAGGAGCCAGCCACAGGGAGGTCTCAAGGCATGAAAAGCATGGCAGAAGGCAGAAAGCTGGCTCCCTAGAGATGTCATGTCCTAGTTCCTAGAACCTGTGAATCTACAACTGTACAAAGGGGAATTTGCAGATGTAATGAAGATCAAAGACTTTGAGAAGCAGAGATTATCCAAGAAGACCTAACATAAGGGTCCTTAGGAGAGAAAGGTAGGAATATCAGAGTGAGAGATGGATTTGAAGGTGTCATGTTCCTGGCTTGAAGATGGAAGAAGGGGCCTTGAGCCAAGGAATGCAGGCAGCCTCTAGAAACTGGATTCTTCTAGAACATTCAGAAGGAGCACAAGCCTGCTGTCAGCCATCTTATTAGCTTAATGAGACTTCTGACTTAGAGAACTGTGGGATAATCTGTGTTTTAAGCCAGGAAATCTGTGCTATGGCAGTAATGGGAAACTAATACAAGCCTCTATTTTGACCCCTTTGTGTACCTCAGGGCCCTGCTTTCCTTGGGCTTTGTTTAGTGTCTGTGAGTCTAGTCTTAACAATTCCTGTGCCAACATTTTAAATTCCAGGTGTGGAGATTATATCCCAGGGAACACATTCCTTCTTCCTACCACATCCCCACTGAAGACACACCCCAATCACAACTAACAAACAGAGCAGTAGACTGTGGTTCCAGCTCTGCCTCAATGTTGAGCTGTGACTTTGGATCACCCACCCCATGCCATGCATCTGAACAAAGAAGGTGTTGGCCTCATAACTCCTGAGCCCCTCCCCAGCCTAAAATAAAACGATTCCGTGAAATAGGTTTCAGTATGAATGGATAAACCATGTGGTGGCTATAAAAAAAATGCCCCAGCAGCATGACACATAGTCCCACTCTTCTCCCATCCTCTTCACTCTCATTCATTTTCAGGCACTTTCAATGAGCCATCATCTCACTATCTCCCTTCTTTTAAAAAGACAAGCTAAATGCAAGCCCGACACTGCATGAAAGATGAGGCTTAAAATTGTGTCTAGGAACTGGTGATTTACACATGATTTGTGATTCCTGTAGTATATTAATTGGTAAACATCCTAGGAATGTGTGTGTAAACTAAAGTCATTTAACATATGCAAACAGGGTAATCTCTCTGTGTGGTGTTGCTCAAATTTCAGCAAATTCAGATACTCATTCTGAATTGTGTATGTAATTCCCCTCCCACCCCAACCCCGTATGCCATCTCTCTTTCTGTGATCCTATTTCAGATAATAGCATGTGGGTGACCCAGATCTTTAAGCCCTTTGCTAGTAGATCCATATGCTTCTATTCTCGGTGAATTGTGCTTGTTTCTTGTAATAATCCACTGTTCTAACTGCTCCTTTTCCTGCCCCAATGAATGGCATATAATGACTTGATGAGCTATAACATTATTATGAGTTACTGCTAATCAACCCCCCAACCTGACATCCTTGCTTATTAATTCACATGTTACTTAGAGAAACAGGATGTAGGAACAGTCCCTGTGTAGTTGGATTTTCCATCTTAGTAGTATTGGCCAGGTCCTTAATATTCAGAATTTAAACTTGACCATCATCCAAATTCCACTTCAGAATGGAATATCCTATATTTGATGGAGCACCAAGGCCCCAGGACATGAAGTCTTGCTTTGCATATTTTCTTAAGAACTATACAACTTTTCTCAAATGTTAGTGCTAGCACCACCTTGCATGTAGAAAATGCAGGTTCCTGGGGCCCTGTCCCAGAAATAGCAAATCAGAACCTTCATTGCTGGCATCTAGGAAAATTTTAAATAAGCTTCCTAAGAAATTTTGAAAAAAAAAATAACAGTTTTAGAACTACTTGAAGATTAAAACAGGAGTCTGTTATAATAAAGAGATGTTGCTCAACATCGCTTTTGTCCTCCATTCTGTTCCTGACTTCCTGTTCCCTCTCTCCAGGAGTCGTTTTCTTAAGTCACACATAGCGATTATCAGAAGTAGAGGACATAGCCACACTGTTGGGATTGACTGATTGGAAAAGCTGGTTTCAAAGGGTCCATCTCTCTAGGAGATTCTATGATGTCAATTCCCTGGGGCTCATCTGAAATCTCTAGTCAGAGCAATTGAGTGAGAGAGAGATCTGACTCAAAAAAAAAAAAAGAGAGAGAGAGACAAATAAACCTTAAAACCTTAATGTTTATCCACAGCAATTTTAGCAACCCAGGTCAAAATCTGAGGATCTTAATGGAAAATGAATAATAAAACTATATGTCTTGTTGGCTGGAAAACTCTAGGAGGCTGCTTTCTGAGCTTTTCTTTTAAGACTGAATACAGCTTCCATCTATCAGCCTTGATATCTTTTCCATTCAAATATGATTTAATTATGTATCGACCCAGGGTCTGACATGGTAAAACCATCATTACTCTCCTGCCTGGATTCCTGAGTGATACTCTGGGTAAAGGTGATTAAACCGACATTAATCTAGAATATAGACCATAAGGAGGAAAGGAGGAAACAGTAATTACCAAGCCCAGCATGGAAGACAACAGCTACAGTTAAAAACCTCATCTTGGACCTTGGAACTGGTTGGTCACTTTCCTTAAAGAAAGTGAAGTGTTACTGGTCTAACAGCAGGTCCAAGAGTATTGAGCACAGAGGCAAAATGTCCATGATACACCTCCAGTGCTGCCATGGTTATTAGCAGTTGCTGCCTTGTAGTTGACTTGCAGCATGACCTCCAGTTGGCGCTGGTGTGCAGATGGGTGCTGTAGGATGTTAGGTACTATGTGGTGAGGTCTGGACCATCACCCTGTCACTACCAACTGTAGCACCTCCATCATTCTCCACCATTTGTTTCATACATCAATCAGTGGCCCTGCTGATTTCTTTTTAAATTATTATTTCAATAGTTTTGGGGAAACAGGTATTGTTTGGTTACATGAATAAGTTATTTAGTGGTGATTTCTGAGATTTGGCGCACCCATCACCCCAGTGGTGTATACTGTACCCAATCACTGACAGCACTAGATAGGTCATCAAGACAGAAAGTCAACAAAGAAACAATGGACTTAAGTTACAGCCTAGAACAAAATAGACTTAACAGATCCTTACAGAATAGTCTGCCTGCTGATTTCTTTTTAAGAATTCTGGAAAAATTCTCCCTGGGCCTTTTATTTTCATGAATTCATTTTTTATTTTAATTAATTTTTTTTTTTTGAGACAGTCTCACTCTATCACCCAGGCTGGAGTGCACTGGGGCAATCTCGGCTCACTCCAACCTCGGCCTCCTGGGTTTGAGCAATTCTCTCGCCTCAGCCTCCTGAGTAGCTGGGACTACAAGTGCCACCATGCCTAGCTAAATGTTTTTTTGTGTATCTATGTATGTATATATATTTTTTTTTCAGTAGAGACGGGGACTTATCATTTTGGCCAGGCTAGTCTTGAACTCCTGACCTCAAGTGATCCTCCCACCTTGGCCCCCCAAAGTGCTGTGATTGCAGACATGAGCCACCATGCCTGGCTGCATTCACTTTTTTTAAACAAATATTTTTTTAATCTTGACAGAATTTCAAACTCAAAGAAAAGTTGCAAGAATAGTATCAAGAATTCCTGTGTATCCTGCAGTCAGATTCACAAATGTTAATATTTTTCGTTTTTTGTATTTGTCTCTTTTGTCTCTCCTTCATTTCCATATACATACAAGTGAATAAAATACATGTATATATACATGCCAGCATATATATATATATATATATGTGTGTGTGTGTGTGTGTGTGATATATATATATATATAAAAACCACTGTGGACAAGATGACTCTTTATCCCTAGATACTTCCAGGTATATATCCCCCAAACAAGAAATTCTCATATATAACCATAGCACAATTAACATGAGAAATTAACATTGATAAAATACTCTTACTACTCTAAACACCTGATTTGTATTTCACTTGTCTAAATAATGTTCCTGAGAGCAAATTAAAGTCCAAGTCCCCTCACTGCATGCTGTTGTCCTGTACCTCTGGTCTGCTTTCTTCTGGAACCATTCCTGAGACTTTGTATTTCATGACATTGACAGCTTTGAAGAGTGCAGATGAGTTATTTTGGAGAATGTGCCTTTCTCTGATCTTGTCTAATGTTTCTTTATGAGGAGATTCAGGCTGTGGACTTTTAGCATGAATGTCACAGAAGTGATGCTAGGTTCTCTTCACTGTCTCCTGTTGGGAAGGTATATTCTGTGGTTACATCCCATTTCTGGGAATGTTAACTTGTTAATTCATGTTAGGTGGTGTCTGCTGGGAAGTACTATTTTATCTTTGGTCATTAGTTAAGTACCTTGTGGGAAGATACTTTGAGAATGTGTAAATGGTTCTTTATTACTGTTTAAACTTTCACCCAATAGGTTAACATCCATTTATGATTCTCAACTGCACCAAGTATTCATGTAGTTGATTGGTAATTGATGGTTTTCTACATTTATTAGTTGGTTTTCTCTTGTGTGGAAGAGTTTTCCCTTCTTATTGATTCATTCCTATGTGAATTTTTATTTTGTGGATTCTTATAGTATTACTCAATGAGTTATAATTCTTTACTGTCATAATTTAATCTAATGCTCAAAAGGTTCCAGATTTGATCAGTGAGAATCTCTTCAAGCTGGCTTCTGTGTCCTTCTCAACAAGTATTTTTGAGTGCTTACAGGTATATCAGGCACCAGGGATGCAATTATGAGCTAATCAGGAAAAAAGAAAATATCCCTGTAATCCCAGCTACTCAGGAGGCTGAGGCAGGAGAATCACTTGAACCCAAGATACGGAGGCTGCAGTGAGCAAAGATGGTGCCACTGCACTTCAGCCAGGGCGACAAGAGTGAAACGCTGTCTCAAAAAAAAAAAAAAAGCACCCTGGTTTCAAGGAGCTTATGCAGAGAAAAAATAACAATAAAGTGTTGAGGAGAAAAAGCAAAACCAAGATCTGCTTTTAGTATTGGGAATGTTTCGATTATCAAGTCCTGGTCAGAGAAAGCCTCATCAGTAGATGTCAGTTAAGCAAGGACCTGACAGGCACAAGGGGGGTAAATCATGTGGATGTCTAGGGGTAAACTCTTCCAGGCAGCACCCAGCACCCCAGAGGAGGAGGAACTATAGCAGTCCCATGAGGTTGAGAACACACTGGCATTTTTAGTAGGATGACTGAGGTGGCTGCGTGGAGGACAGACTGTGAAAGGCATGGATAAAAGCAAGGAGACCAGCATCATTTCCAAGGAGCCTTAAATGCCCATCGTGCACACTCCTAAGGCATTGAGAATTTAAGTCAAAGTGTACATTGACACAATGACAACGTATGAAAATTGCATGAATTACATCAGAAAGAGGAGTTCCTATAGAAATAAGACCCACCTCTTAAATTATTAAACTTTTTGTATCTATACACAGCATTTAAACTACAAATATATATGCATGTATGTATATGTGAATATATATGTACAGAACAATGAGAAACATTATGTAGCAAAAGCTCTTTGCAAGAAAGGTTTTTCAGTCTACAGACCACGCTAGGGTGTGTGATACATCGAGGTGGTTGGTATTTTTATCTTAAAATCACTGCTGTTACTAGTTCACAGTTATTAGCTCACAGCAATTTTAGAAAAATGTGTTACCTTTTTTTTTCCCCAGCAAGGACATGTATACTGCCTTGTCATGGATTATGATATATGAGAAAGCTTAAATGCCATCTATGCTTTACTTAATAAGAAGGTTCATTTTTGTCCACATCCAATTCAAGGCTTCTCTCCCCAGCCCTCTGTCCTCAAATGTCCTGAATCTGTATCCATGATTACACTTGGACTATATTGCACCTCTTTCCCTGATCTTTCCTTGGGATGTCATAAGATCCAGCAATTTGGCCAGAAATCTCCTAATGATAACAGAAAAGTACAATCTGGTCACAGACAGCGAGAGCCTATGAGTGAGAAATTTTGGGTTATTTTCCTGCCATCACCTTGATTGACTCCTCTGTGACCTTATGCTGTTAACACCTGCCTCCACAGGTGTGTGAAGAGCTTTAATTAATATGCGTAAATCTCCCTTTTTGTCACAGATAGGAGGTAGCAGAAAAGGACACATTGTTATTAATTGTGGGGAGGAAAAAATGGAGAGATTTTTGTCAAGTTCTGGTGAACTTCCTTCACCAGAGAGAGATCTACACCCATGGACACTATTTTCACAGGAGGAGGATTAAACATAAATCTTGATTTACTTACTTTGCACTTAAGGAAATGCCCAATGTCTATTTAATGCAAAGCTCCTATGTAATGCCCTGGGGCTCATATTCAATATGTGCTGCCTCTGACTCCTAAAGCTGTTTAAGTTACCACCGTGAAAGGAGTCTTGCTATTCACAACGAGTGTGAGAGTTCATTTAATTAGCTGATTTCAGTTCATTTGGCCTTAAATAATTCCCCAAATTCCCATATGTTTGAACAATATGTTCAACAAGGGGGATGATTCTCTGAAAGCAATTAAATAGTTCTTTTAGGAGAGCTTGTCATCGGTCACTCATAAGCATCCCTGCTATTCCTGTCCATGATGAATGCAGGCGGTAATTACGTGAAAAGCGCTTCACCCTCGCTGATGGCTGCTGGCAGGCACCCACATACAGGCTGCACATTGGAATTTTATGTATTTTTCAAACCTCGAGTATATTATTCTAGGCTTTCCATAGAGTGTTTGCTGTTGCTAACATACTGCTTTCCAGTCCCCCTCTCCTTGCGTGCCCTACTTAAAGGTAAATTAAGACATAATCATCTTAACCATGTTTTGCTTGTATAGGAAGAATTATCCATTTTGGACTGTGGTCACCTTTGTAGAAGATTGAACTTTTTAAAGGCATCTCCAGGGCTTCTTGGAGAGGAGAGGAGACAGTGTGATAATGTTACATCTACTGTTTTAGACACAGTAGACATGAGATGCTTCTCAATTATATGGCTTGGCTTTATTGTAGCAGCAAATGATAATGAGCTCAAATATAACCATTACTAACTTGAGAGAATAGGAGATGTCAACATAAGCAATTCAGAAATGAATAGCACGTTAGATGAACTCAGAGAAAAACTCTTTGTTTATATAAGATCATGGGAAAGGTGGCATCTTTTAGCACTAAATTTTATCTTTATTTTGCCCAAGGGGTTGCTTTTTTTGGTCAAGGATGACAAATGTAAATGTCCTTCCTAGGTAGTATAAGTAAAAGCTTTGGTAATAATACCAATGCCAGCTCTCCCGCTAGCATTGCTCTATATTCAATATTATTATCTTTCTTACAAGTGAAAATACAGCAAACAAAAAAGGATCAAATAGCTTGTTGAAGAACACATATGCCATTAGGGGAAAAATAAGCAGACTTCTGGGTTCTTCTCACTGATGACTGTTCTGTAAACTATTCCTTCTTACTGTTTGGGGGCACAGATTAAAAACAAAAGCCAAAGAAATGAAAGAGGGAGGCATTCAGTTAGGTATTATTATTCCATTTTACTTAACTTTCACTTTCTTTTATCTATTCCATGACTCTGCATTCTCTGTGTAAATAATTCACAATTCAGAAAATCTGAACACCAGGTTTGGATGCAATAATTTTAAATTTAGATCTAAAATAGAAAAGCATTGGAAGATATATATTTATGTATTATATTATCCACATTTGTAGCTGTCTACTGTGTTATCGCTATATAAGCTATGTATTTGTGCATTGGCAAATAATGTTTCCAAAGCGAGAATAGACACACTCATTCTTTATATTCAAAATACTGTTTTGCTTCATAATAATTTGCTTTATAATTTACCAACATTAAACATATTTTAGATTGTATTTGGGTGAAAGGAATTTGATGGTAACAAGATTACCAGATCAGTCATTTCTATAAAGTTTTTGTTTGCTCATTGGTAATAGCATCAATAAGAATAAACATTTGGTAGGTGGTACGTGACCCACCATCCAGGTCTTTGCATTCTCCAATTCTGCCTCATATTTCCAAAGAAGCATTTGTCATTTTGTTAATTGGTGTTTGTCAAAACCTAGATTTGAAATCTAGATATAAACTCCCTCCATGTGTCTCAGAAGTTCAGCACAAATGCCTGTTCTCCAGACCTGTCCTTTGTAAAAGAAAATCCTGGAAAGGAATATTTATAAGCCTGAAGAAAAACCTCAGTCTGTTAACCAAATTCTCATTCAAATGTGCCCCCTCCTCTACCTACTTCTCTCTTTTATCCTTTTTTTCTACTGTGAAGCCTCCAGTCAGATGGCTCTGAGGTGCTCCTGAGTCCTGAAGTCACCTGTGGTCCTCCAGACATGATAGTCACCACTCCCTTTGCATTGACCATCCCACACTGTGCAGATGTCAGTTCTGAGCACTGGAATATCCATTTAAAGAAGAGGACACAGCAGGGCAAATGGGAGGTGAGACCCTTTACTTCCTTTTTTAAACAATGGGATTTGGGTTCCACCTATGGAATAGATTTAACCTTAACGTAGAACACCACAAATCAGCATTTCTTTGTTTGGCAAAGGGTTGGGGGCAAGTGTTTTATAATATCCTAAACATATTGGCTAGTTTTTTTGTTGTTGTTTTGTTTTGTTTTCCTTGATAACAGAAAAGTGAAGCAAGAGATAATCCAAAGCTTTCTTGTTTGGTTTTAAAATATAGTTGTAATTACCCACATAATCATCTCCACTTACATACCTGCTCATTAACCCCCTTCACTTCCTCCTTCACCTTGTCCCTGTCTGAATGGACATTATTCTGTGGCCTCTGTGGAGTTGAGGACATTCAGGGTAGGCAGTCTGTGTTCAGAAGGGAAATAACTATATCTATTTTTTTTCCATCCTGGGGATTAGAAGGCATCTATGTTTAATCAGGAACACATTTAGTGCTTAATGTAATTTTTTAGTTAACAAATGCATTGAAAATTATCATCAGTGTCTTTCTTTGTGTATATGAGTGCATACAGAAGGGACAAGTATGAGACAAGGAAAGAGAATGAGGATACTTAATAGGACATGAACAACAAGGGAGACGATCACAGCAAAGACAGATTGCAGTTGAATTACTATTTTAAGTGAAAGCTCTGATTTATCTGCCTGATAGTGCTTCCTTGTGTCCATCTGAAGTCAATTTGCATGAAAGCAGGAGAATTATGTTGTTGGAACATAGTGACCTGTTCCAGACAGCCCTGGGGTCCTGCCTCCTGGGAGGTACTTCAGGCCAAAGAAGTAAAAGGAAAATCATGTTTCTTTAGGAGAAGAAAATTCCCAGTTGCTGCAATGGATTACCTTTACCCTGCCAACTGGTGTCTTGAAACTATTTTCTTTGTTCCGCAATGAATTCTGCTATTTAGTGAGTCCTAGTGCAACCACAAGCGGATTTCCTGGGACATGAAATTCTATCGGTTTTCTAAAGGGCCATGTTTTAGTCCCCTTCCCATTATGTTTGGCTTTGCTTTGATTTTTGCCACTTAGTTTTTCTTCTCAGCACTTCCTCACAATCTCTTATACACAGGTGGTATTATAGTTATCCTCTATCGAACCAGTCACACATACTAAAGTTCTTATAAGGGAGGGTGAAATATTCCAGTACATCTTATCTGGTTCATGTATCTAGTGGTCACTTATAAATGATTTCAGTGGGATGAAAGAGGATAAAATATTTGAGGGAAAATAAACATGACCTTAAGGATATTTAAAGAGTTGTCAGAAATAGATGTTTGTTAAAAAAAAAAAAGAGAGAGAGAAAGTTTGATCATTGATGATAAGGTTTAAGATTTTTAAAACTCAACATTGAATAAGCCAGAAATACAACTTTCAAAGTGATTTTTGTTATTACGACCAATGAAGTAAAAATTCCAACACACTGAACATAACCATTTCTTGAGGTTGTTTAAAAAAAAAAAAAAAAAAAAGAGTTTCCCTCGATCACCCAGGCTGGAGTGCAGTGGTGCGATCTCAGCTCACTGCAGCCTCTGCCTCCCAGGTTCAAGCAATTCTCCTGCTTCAGTCCCCAACGTAGCTGGAATTACAGGCCTGTGCTACCACACCCAGCTAATTTTTGTTATTAGAGACAGAGTTTCACCATGTTAGCCAGGTTGGTCTTAAACTCCTGACCTCAGGTGATCTGTCTGCCTCAGCCTCCCATAGTGCTACAATTACAAGTGTGAGCCACCGCGCCCAGCCCATTTCTTGAGTTCTTGGTATCAGCAGTTATTTTGATAGAAGAGGAACAGTTAACATCAGGAAAATTGGGACAATAGGAATATTCTGGAAAAAAAAGTCTATATTTGTGTGTTTATTTATTTGTGACCTGGCAATATAATGGTTAAATCACATCTTATTTCCAAATGAGAGAATAAACATACCTTTCCCAACAGGAAGTGATGTCAGTGGAGGATGAATCCACATCCTGTTACTGCCTTTTGGACCCCTTTGCGTGTCACGTGCTCCTAGACAGCTTTGGGACCTATGCACTCACGGGAGAGCCAATAACAGACTGTGCTGTGAAGCAACTGAAGGTGGCGGTTTTTGGCTGCATGTCCTGTAACTCCCTGGATTACAACTTGAGAGTTTACTGTGTGGACAATACCCCTTGTGCATTTCAGGTCAGCCTTTAATAATTTTCTTTTGGTGTCATGAAAGTGTGGGTTTTCCAAAAAATCAGTATCAATTGAAAATTCTATTATTGAGTGTCTGGAAAATGAGCCCAAGCTACTGTAACTACCCAATGGGTTCACATTGCCCGCTGCGAGACAGAGCCGATTTATCAAGACAGGAGAATTGCAATAGTTATATATGCAGAGCCAGCTGTGCTGGAGACCAGAGTATTATTATTACTCAAACCAGTCTCCCCAAGAATTCACAGATCATTGTTTTTGAAGGATAATTTGGTGGGGAGGGGCTAATGATTAGGAGTGCTGACTAACGATTGCATTGGAGATGAAGTCTTAGGGAGTCTAAGCTGTCTTCTTGCACTGAGTCAGTTCCTGAGTTGGGGCTACAAGATAGATGAGCCAGTTTATTCCTCAGGGTGGTGCCTACTGATTCACATGCACTGATTTTAGGATTTACAATAGTGATGTTATCCCCAGGAGCAATTTGCAGAGTGTTAGAATCTTGCAGCCTCCAGCTGCAAGACTTCCAAACCATAATTTCTAATCTTGTGGCTGATTTGTTAGTCCTACAAAGGCAGTGTAGTCCCTAGGCAGGAAGGGGAATTGTTTCAAAGTTAAATTATAATATAAGCTAAGTTCTTCCCAAAGTGCCTATACACAGGAATTAACAAGGACAGCTTGGAGGTGTCCTAGGAGCAAGGTGAAGTTGGTTAGGTCAGATCTCTTTCACTGTAATAATTTTCTGTTATAATTTTGCAATGGCAGTTTCACCACTGGTTTGACTGGGATTGAAGCAAAAGCCCTGTTACTGTGTGGTCAGCAACATAAAAGGGATTGGGGCACTTGGCATTCACGAAGAGAGAAGAGCTAAACTAACACATGTGCAGAACATTGTGTACTAAATTATGCAACCGACCAGAAATGTAGTCAGAATTCAGAAAACAGACACAAATGGAGAAGAGTTTTTGAGAACCCTTTTACAGATTTTTATGGAGAGATGCAATTTAGGAACATAACAGAAAGGAACACGACATCAAGAGAAAAAAATAGCATGAGCCACAGGAACAAAAAGAGTTATCTGATGTACAGAGGGTAGTGAGAAAATTGCTTGAATCAACTGAAGGTTGTAGTTAGGGAACGACAATTATAAATCACACCTATCACCAGGCAGTCATTTTATATCCTGGACATATAGTCTATTAATTATCAGGGCTACTAGGGCAGAGATGGTTCAAGGTTCCTTTCCATTTTTGGTACTTTTAATCATGTAAGATTCATTTTAATTTAGCTACTCAGGAAGACTGCACATTTATTAATAGCAACAAGGATGATACAGAACTGCCTGTGTTAGCTCTGCCCATACATAAATAGCACAGCTCTCCTGACACACCTCATTCCAGATCCCTGCTATTTCAGTTTTGGGTCATTAAGTCCATTATGCAGAGCAGTTTCTCAGTAACTAGATTTCAAGACGCTTAACTAGAAAAACTCATGTTTACCAGTAGAAAAAAATACCATGACTTCACTCCTGAACAATATGCCAGTAAAAGTGACATAGCACCAGCCTGTGTTCCAAACCACCCCCGAGTATCTCTTAAGTAGCACAGGTTATTGTGAAGGGCATGCTTCATCTTTGGCTGCTCACAAAAGGGGCTTCTTTCAGAGGTGTGCCATTTTGTGGAATTAGACACTTCAGTGTAAGTAGTTAAACCTCCTCCCACAATTGCCATTTAATACTTTTCCTCTGCACTTCCCACCCCCCAGTAAAAGGATGGCTCCAAAAGAAAATATTTAACAGATATTCAGAAAGCAAAAATAAAGAATAAATATCTTAAATAGAGGGTTCATCTTGGGGTCACTGCTATCACTAACCAGTTATAAAACGCACCATGACTCGAATGTTTAGTAACTCAGTCAGATTTTAAAGGCTGAGTAAACTGTAGTAACCATGGAACATCACGGAAGATTTCCAATCTCCTGGCTGATATAGATAACCCACTGCTGACTATCGAGGCTGTGTGGAGCTGTTCACACAGCTGCCTTGGAAGTCAGCCCTCATAACCAGTTTGGAGTTTTCTTTGAATAATGGTCTCCCTGCTGATGTATACAGCAGTGAGATAGACGTGTACTTAAAGAGCTTTTTCTCAGTGACTTTCGGATCATCTATTTTCATCTCTGTTCATTGCTACCATATTCTACCATGGCGCCACAGTTCACAGATGAATACAAATTACTGTGGACATCATGAAAACACCCTAAACATAGCTTTTCAAACCACTATTCATTTCTGGTTGGTAATAGAATCTTTTTAGTCAGTACTAGGGAGAATGCTATTCTCCTTCTCATTGAATACAAATGTATTTCATCATAGAGAGGTATTTCTTAAATTAGTAAAACTGTTTAATTTCGCTTCAGAGAAATGTTTTTCGGTAGAAATATCTTTTTACCTCCAGTGATTCTTTCTCTCTCCTATTATGGCAAATAAAACTGATTTTAAAGCTGTGTTTGGTTGTGCTTGTTATTGACAGGATGTATGTGACAGCTGTCACGAGCAGAAAGGCCATGTATCCCCTTTGGGGTTTTGAAAGATCATCAACCTTGCCTGGATAAGTTTTCTGGCCCATATACGGATTAAAATGAAACTTGTGGCTTTTCTGAACTGTGGCTTCCTAGTATAAGAAACAGCCATTTACTCCTCAGTCTTAGTTTCTGAAACTGTCTTGCTTTCTGGATTTTTACTTTGCTAAGTGAATGTGTTCAGGGCCTTCTGCACAGATTTATTTTGATCACCTGCATATCCCAAATTGATGGTTTCATATGTGATATTGAATTGGAGGAGGAAATTAGAACCCATTAAAACAGTTCTATTTTAGGAAAGTCTTAACAACAGTTCCCTTTTTGAACCCCTAAGAGACCTCACAAATTACTATTTAGCTCTCTCATCTTCTGTGGGGCGTAAGCTGAAAATATAGTATATGGTAATAACATTTTCTGCAACCCTCAAAGAACCCTGGCTTCTTAATCACAATCAGTAAGTAGTTTTTTGTGGAGCATTTCTGCAGAAATTGCCCACCCTGGAATGTGCTTTAACCACCCTTATAATGATGTGTTTGTTTGCTGTAATTAGGAAATCGACGTGAGCATGGTTGTGACAGCTGCTGTATTTATGGCAGTGCATCTCTCATATCTCATAGAATGTTAACAGATATGTGCCCAGCTCTAACTAACTGTACTCTTAACCACAAGGAAGCTGGGGCTAAGTGCATGGTTGCATCTTTCATTTCATTCATGTCTCACTGGGAGATAGTATCCCATAAAACACTTAAATGCCTACCCTCTCCCTGGAAGACCTTGCGAGAAGGAACGTGTAGAGACTCAACTCCACCTGCCTCTCAGAGCTGGGTGGGGACCAGGCAATATAATGGGCTCTCCATAGAATATTCCTTGAGATAATTTCAGTATCTAAATAGGGCCATTCCCTATTTTTAGTCCTGTCTTTCTTTCCGTGTACCCCATACAGGGCTATTTGATTTGAGTCTCATTTGCTCTGAGGGTAGCTTATCTGAGTAATAGTAGCAATTTCTTTGACAAAAGCAAAATACCTCGTATACCTGGCTAAGAAGACATAATTAGTTTCAGATTTCTGAAGATCTGTTCTGATAAACACATCAAAAGTTGTCTCTGAAAAATCTGCTATGTTTTTAAAAAATAAAAACGTCATCTGCCTGTAGGTAGGTGAAGAAAAGAGTAAGGAAACAATGAGTAAATAACTTCTTGTCCTTCCTGCTTTTGTTTTTCTGTAATAATTAGGGCTGCCATTTTATGCTTGTGTGTTTGACATCGCCTCCTTTGATAAATTCAAACCAAAGGTTGGGAAATGGTGATATACCTTTAAAGCAGTAACATTTTAAGACCTGGTTTTGCCTTTTATTACACACACACACCCACCCCTCAAAGAAACCTGGACATAGGAAAGCAAGGAATTAAGCAGTTACCCTATCTTATCTAAAAAAGAAAATAGAAAAAAAAACAACTAGGTTTTTTTTTATTGCCATTGTTCCCAGCACTCCTATATAGTACCTCTTGGTACTCATTACTTACCTGGCATTAATGTGGATTTAGAATCTAATTTCAAAGGATTTCCTCCAGATGTAGTTCTTGTGTTTATCAATAATGCAATCTTGGGAAATAATATTGTTCATGTAAAGCATTTAAAGGAAAACACCATAGCGACCTAATTTGTGTGTATGTGTGTGTGTGTTTAAGTTCAAACAGTTTTGTCTCATAAATATGTAAATTCAGCCTGCCTGTTTTAGTATCCTTGAAGCACACCTGAATATTGCTGCCTGTCTGATTAAATCAACATAAAGAGCTCAATGAGGCACAAACCACAAGTTTTTCCTGGCCACAGCTCCTAGAACTGGGTTACTTGCAACCCCAGTGTAAAATGATGGAGTAGAATGCTGAGAAAAACCACCATCCAGAGCCTTCAGGTCCATTTTATATACAAGAAACTGGCCAGACCCTAATTCCTAGTTTTATTAACTCAGATTATCAGTTTAACAATGGAATGAGGTATTTAACAGGAGGTCCTTGTCATATAGAGGGCAGATCAGAAAAATCAAATGAATATCAAGTCTCACTCTTGGGGCGATTCATCCATGTGAGTGATTTAGAACTAGCTAAGCAGAGTTGTCCATACCTGGCTGGTCATCAGAATCATCCGAGAAACACTTATGAATACCAAGGTCTAGCCCTAGTATAATACAATAGACTCAGGTAACTCTGTGTTAAGTGCAATCCACTGTGTTTGGAGAATATTTTAAAGCTAGTACTCAGGAGTCTATTTATTTAACTTTGAAGCCAATTGTGCCTTTACAGATTTATAAATACAATTATTAGTTCATTATTGGGCTTTTTTATTTTAATAATTGTTTTGTTATAGAGTAACTATAATTGCTTAATATCTTGTACAAGATTACAAGACAGTGTTAATTGTATATTGTTGGCTCAATATGTGCAGATTTAAGGAGTAAGCTAAAAGAGCAAAAAATAAATCATGCTGTATTTAAATTTGAGGCCCTAGAGCAGAACTTTTAAAAAGGTACTCTTCCATGATAATTATAAGCAGATATCTATTATTAAAATTCTTAATATTCTCCATTCTGTGTTTAGACAGTATATTTAACTCTAGGGCAAATACAGACAGACTTATGTCATCTTATACATATATCCTGCACCGATGAAAAATTATTTATGGGACAGAGTTATAACAGTCTGACCTTCACATGACTCTTTAAAAACATATCAAGCATAGTAATAAGAAAAGGAAATCTAAGAGAAAAAACACTGGACCATGATCAAGTTGCCCTGGTCTAGTCCCAGCTCTCCCATTAACTATGTGGTTTTAGGCAAATAACTTTCTTCAGGGGACTTCCATGGTTTCATCTGTAAATAAGGTACTTGGTGCTCTAAATCTTAAATTTTCTTCGAAATAGAACAATTCTGTGTAGTTTCTAAGTAACAAGATAGTCTAGCACTACACTAAGTAACACATGATCTTGACCAAGTCACTTCATTTCCTGGTAACGACTACTTCATATTCATTAAGAAAAATTAAATTTAAAGAAAATGATATACTTGAGATAACCTAGTTCAAATACACTTAGAAGAGTTGCCGTTATACTGTGGCTTTAACATGGTCTTAATAAGCACATTTCTTGTTTGTACTTGTTTCTAATCTTGCACCAGAATTGCAAAAAGAGGTTAATATAGGTTAATATATTATCATATTAATTATTTTGTTTGGCTATAAATAAACTCAGATAAGAAACTGAGGTCTAAAGAAAATGATTTACCCAAGACTACACAGAAATGTGATTAGAATTTTATGCTGCTATCTTCAATTTATGAAATTGGTATTCTTTTGAGTATATGAAGTCAACCAAAGAGTTTTAATGCACCTTAAAACCGGAACATTACTCAAAAATAAAATACAAAGTCCTTAGCATAGCAATTAAGAACTCATTATTTGGTTTCTGCCCTAGATTTTTATCATCTCCAATCACACACTTTCCACCTCAACCTTCCATCCCAGCTCTGTCTAGCCACCATGCCCGGGAATGTCCTGCTCGGCATCTGGAATTTCCTCTCCTTCCTTTTCAAGTGGCCAGTTCCTCCATTTATTTCAAAATGTGGCTCAGATACTGTCTCCTCTAGTAATTCCCAGACTCCTTTCCCAGTCTCTCCTCCCATCTGGGTCAGGGGCACCTTCTGTCTTCTTTAACCTCCTGGCCATACATGTATAGTAATAGTTAGATACTATATTAGAATCAATGCCTAGTGTTCTGACCCTTTCACAATATTGTAAGTTTCTTGGTGGCAGAAATTGTTTCATTTCTACACACCCAGTGTTCAGCTCCAATATAACTCTGATGGAAATTTAGTAAATCTCAAAGAAGGAGACAGTGACCAGAGACTGCCTAATGTCTCACCCAAGTAGGCATTTATAACTAATCTCCTATCCTCCCCGTAGTGCCTCTCTTCTTCCATTCCTTGTAGCCCCCACCAGACATTGGCTACCACATTATCATGTTCAACTCTGAAATCCACAAGATTATCAATTACCTAGCACTGTACTGTCAAGTATGGTCATTACTAATCACATGTGGATATTTAAGTTTAATTAAAATTTAAAATTCGGGAGAGATCCAAGATGGCTGATTAACAACAGCTCATGATTGTAGCTCTCAGTGAAAGCGCAGAGAGCGAGTGGACGCTGCAATTTCAGATGAATTTCTGTTGCCCACAAACTGGGAGATTCCCGGCAGAGGAGCCACACGGGTCGCCAGCGCGACTCTTTTGGCCGGCGCGGCTGTTTCGCCGGTGGCCCGGCGTGGCCCTTCTCAGTGCGGAGTATATGCAACTGGGTGCCCTTTGAGTCGGGCTGAGCTGGTCCCATCCCCACAAGGAGAACAGCAATTGGAAGTGATGAGGACTGAGAGTTTCACAGTAAGCACAGCTGAACCCAGGAAGGCCTAGCTCTGTGGGAAAGGGGCGTCTGCTGAAGGAAAACTAAGAAACAGAAAAAACTTCATCACCAACAAGCCGGACGTCCACTCAGACCCAACCTGAAAGTCAGCAATTACAAAGACGACAGGTGGATAAATCCACAAAAATGGGAAGAAACCAGTGCAAAAAGGCTGAG